>PPJZ02000034.1:0-101184 GCA_003705955.2 Zygosaccharomyces kombuchaensis
GCAGCGAGCAGCCACGCTTTTTGGTTCTTTTTGCAAAAAGAACGCTAGCCGCCGAGCCGGAAGCGCTTAGCGGAGAGGGGCATGAAAAGATTACAACGATAACGCCAGAGTATTACCGGAGGTAGGCGCACAGCAGAAATTATATTCTACGCTGGCTCCTGTTTGATCATGCAGGGCACAGTGACCGCGAGGCTAAGCGGACTACAAAAAAACTTCCGATACGGGGAGTCGAACCCCGGTCTCCACGGTGAGAGCGTGATGTGATAGCCGTTACACTACATCGGAGAGCGAACTTACACACCATCTCTGACACAGATATGACACATGACGCAAGGATGCAGCACGGGAAGCTATCTATCAAATACGCAGTTGACACCAGGGACGAGAAAGAGTCGTGCATAATTTATTAGGAACAGCACGATACGACGTGACTTGAAACAGATCCAACAAACCCCCTGTGCAGAGTTGGCGATGCCCAGGTATTCTCAACGCTTACAATGCCCAATGGACCAACATAATGCGCGACGGCCCTGCCACACGTTTCACACATTCCTCCAACAGCACTTCCATACGAAGCTGCGGTAAAGCGTGCCTGCCCATTTCCATTCCCCGAGTCGTATACCAGATTACTTTTCCGCTTGCGGCACGTGGTCACAGCACGGATACTCAGCGAGAGTCCGTACGCTTCCATGTGCAGACGGAGTCTTCACAAGTGTTAGACATCACACGCTGCACGTGCACCGATAACTTCGGCCCGCCCGATCTGGAAATACGAATCGCTACACACGAGATCGCGTAAACAAGATCACGCGACGCGTTCACCGGGTACGGTGTTACCCGGCAGGATCTAAAATAAGACTGCTGTGTCCCAAAAAGGGAATTCGTTTTTTTTTTTCTCTTCGACACACACACAGCGGAGAGCAACGAACAAAACAAACAACACGGGCTCTCGAACCTAGGGATCCGTGTTTTATCACAGTAAACAACAACGCCAGAGGCCAGCATTGGTGCTTCAAGAGCACTTCAGTTTCATCCTACAACGAGGTTCCATTCGATTGAATTGCTACGCTCCCCAGTTCTTCTGCCAAGACTCTAAAACCAAGGAAGAACATATAATAAAAAAAAAAGATAAAAGAAAAACTTGGAATAGAAAAACAACACAGCACAGTTGACTACTACTACTACTACTACTCTATACTTGTTTCCAGACCATATCATGAGCTCCAGGCTGGACACTTTAAAAGAGGAAACGCCCCCCGAGTTGCCTAGGGGTTCCAGAACGCGGAGCAGTTCTGGCAACGGTGAGAGGGGCAGGATGGTGGGGTTGGGTCTAGGGAGGCGACCCAGCGATAATTTGCTGCTGAACATGACGTACCAGGATGGCTTCGACCTCGGTGAAGGCAGTAGCAGTGGTCAGGGCCGCATGGCGTCTGCTCCGGGACCGCCGCCGCCAAAGAAGAACATCGTCATGAGGGGCGACAGGCCGATCTCAAACGATTCCATCGCGACGAGAACGACGGAGCTGTTCAGCTCTGCGTCCTCGGACGTGAACAGTGGATCCTCTTCCATTGACAACGAACAAGACGCCAAGGAGCGAACCACTGAGACTCTGGCGTTGGAACAAGAGGCACAGGCGGATGAGTCGATAGTCTCCACAGATGGGGAGGATACGTGTGCCACGGCTCAAGCGCAGCCGCTTGCGACGCGTGGCCCGCAGATGGGAGCCCCGTCCCGGAACAAGTACGTGTTCGGCAGTGCCAGCAGGGCCAAATCTCAGATCGCCCTGAAATCGGCACCGCTGCATCCGGAGAGCGAGCCGTCGGCACACCCACCGCAGCGGCTGCCCTCTGCATCTGGCCTCTACGGCCACTCCAACAGCACTTCGGCCATCTTGCCGAGTAAGACGGCCCTGACGCCCTCTCAGAGGTACCGCCTGCGTAGGGCGCAGAACGACACGGCGCTGAGGCAGTCGATCCGCAAGAAGGAGAAATTCTATGATGAGCAGGAGGCCAACCCCCAGCTGAAGAATGACAATTTCGACAGTTCACTTGTGTGGAATGTGCCCATGGCTTCGTTTTCCACAAACTCGTTTCTAGAAGGTGCCGACATGCAGGCGTCGTCCCACAACAACAGGAGCCAGGACCACCATTACCATCACCACAACAACAGCATCCACCACCGCAATAACAATTACCATTCTCGTAACCGTTCGGACCCGTCCTATGGTAGTGGTAGGTCGCCATCACAGCATCAGCGACACGGCCCCAAGGGTTTGCCCCAACAGAGTTCCAATCTGTCTTTTCTAAACTTTTACGACATGCCCACTTCCCCGATACCGGGGCTCAACAGCACTTCGGACTTCGAATACATGCAACAGACGAGTCAGACGCTGTCAAGCGTCTACGAGAACAGCTCGCACACGTTGTCCAAGAGTAAACTGTCAGAGAGATCTGCCTCTGCAGACTTCCTACCGATGGAGTTCAAAGCCGCCAGCGATCTTGGGTTCGAAGACCTGATTTTGGTCAGCGAAAACAAGCTGGAGGTCACCTCGCACTCCAGACCTAGTTGGTTACCGCCAAAGAGTCCCGAGGAACGCAAGATGCACGAGGAGCAAATCTCCAAATCTACTAGCATGGCCTCCATCGAACAGCTAGACAGAAACAAGGAGAGGGAGGAACGTCTTTTGCGTAACGAAACCAATAGGCAGAAGTACGTTCTGCTACTCGACAGGGGCATTACACGTAATTCGTCGTTGCAAAGCTTGAAAAAAATCATCTGGGAGACTTCGTTGACCGATGAAGTTCGCCGTAGCGTTTACGACGAACTGTTGCAAAGTGACGTTCGTACTGTGACAACCCACTATTTGGAGTCCTACGCCGAGATGAAGGATCTGTTGGACAAGATGGATTTCCCAGGCGCGAAGGAAAAGGAGATAGAGCAATTGATAGAAGCAGGCGTTCGCAGCAAATTGCCAGGTCAACAAGAGATCTCACCAGAACTGTTACCGATGCTGAAGTTGAAGTCGATCTCGAGACAGGGCTTACAACCAGGTGACGAGCTGCTGTTCCACCATTTCCTGTTGAGTGATTCGTTCACCAGTTCGCAGCAGGTGTGGGAGACCGCCAACCTCGTGCAGATGACCTGTTTCAACGACATCTGTAAGGAGAAGTACGACAGCCGCATCCTGAACTCTAGGGGCATTGTTGCAAGCTACTTGCTGCGGACTGAAGATTTCAAGGACGAGTTCAACGCAACGACACTAAATTCCACGACGTGGTGGAACGTGTTGCAACGTGTCGGCCACGGACTGTTCATGTGGATCCTGGACATCATTGTCGTTTCCAACAACCAATGCTACAAAAAATACCCTGTACGCTTGGAGGACTACGAGGACAAAAGTTGGGAGAGCTATCGTTCCAAACGCGTGGTGCAAAACTACAAGATCCTACTCGCCTTCGTGCTCAACGTGCTCCTCAACTACCACTTTGGTTTCCACGACTTGAAGTCACTCTCCTCTCTCGACGATCCGCATTTTACCATACCAATGCCCTTGGACCATTTACTCGATTCGGACGCCATTAATTCGATGTTTATACGCAAATGGGTCCATTACTACAAAAAGTTTTAAGCTAATGCAGAGAAAAAAAAAAGAGAGATGAGAAAGCATAATTTATTCTTTTAACGGTCATTTTCGTTCATACATGAGTGCTAGCAATGTTTCAGTTTTTTTAAACCCCCTACTCAATTGCGCTAGCGTTGCGCTGGCATTATATTAATTAGGACGTTAGTGACGTAGCACGGTTGCTTCGTCTAACCTTTTGTAAATCCTATCTTTTTTTTTTTTTTTTTTTTTTTTTTTTTTTTTTTTTTTTTTTTTTTTTTTTTTCGTTCCTTACTCTTTGTTTCCTCGACGGAATCAAGCGAGATTCCGAAAGTCGTCAATTGGAAAGGCCAATGATTCATTGAAAGCTGTTTACGCACGTTACTGCTTCCGGAGACATCAGACGTAAAAAAATAATAGTAATGAAGCGATATAGAAAATATGCAAAAAGACTAGACAAATTCTGAAACTTACCGAATAACAATTACCAGGACTGCAAAGTTTGCGATCGGTAATGCTTGAACTGGCCCTGCTTTTTTGGTGATTTTGATCAATTACTAAAAAAAATTCAAGTAACCTCTCTTTCGGTAATACCACTTTGTATTGTGCACAAATTTTCAACCAGCTGGTACTTGTTTTTATGCTCATCTCATCTTTGTATATTTAATAGATGAGTGCTTCTCCCTTTTTACATTTTGTTCAAGCGTTACCACGACCTTTACTATCACATTAAGTTAGTCCGAAGTCCAGGCAAAGGCAAGGGGAATTTCTGCGGCGATTCTAGAAGCAAGACTAGTAGAAGGCAATAATATAACGGATCGATGATGTTATTTTTTAATAATGGTTTGCTACAGAACCAAGGAAGATAATCTCCGAGGACATCATGAAGCGCTTAAGATGACTAGTTTGGACTCATCTTTTCAACTCCAATCAGGGAAAGAAAAATATGACAGATTTATCGATTCCTGAATTTACTTGGCTCTTTGCACCTTAGAGTCATTGTGCTATATGGCTTTATGCAAGTATACTTGATAAGGTTCCTATCAGAAGTTTTTAATAAATCACCCGCTAATGGTTTCTAAGGAAAGAAAAATGTCGTACGATAGGTATGATAAAGCTTAGGCAAACTGGTCAGGTTAACTACACTACACTACACGCTCATAATTCTCTACGTACAAATGCAAGAAAAGTAACCACTTTTACGACTTACCGACGGCGGTGGTCAAGAAAACTGTGGAAAAAGAGTTACTAAGTTCAAAATATCACTTAAAATGGTTACAATGGAGTCGGAATCTGACTCGTGTCACTTTTACCTCATCATTGCATGAAAAATCTCCGGCTTTATCAAGGATCTTTATAATTGAACGCGTTTTCGGGGAAATAAACGTCCAAGTTTATCTAGATAACAAATTTATGCTCTCCTTATATAGATTCCTTGATCCTATGATGAAAGCAAACTCAAAAGAGAGAGCTCGAATCCAATATGCTTGTCCTCAAGAATTCCCCACTAATCTGGACGTCCTAATGTCGTTTTATAATCCCAAATTTTAGAACCAACAGAAGAAAATCAAAAAAAAACAAAGAAAATTTCTACGAATATCAATGCTGGTTTACTTGGCATGATTAGCGTAAACCATTTGCTTCCTAGACCAGCCATATCAAGGAGCGCTCTCGGCAAAATCTTTAAACCACCAGGCCCGGTATGCTGCAGCGTAAACTAAAAACTGGTTTAATTTAAGTGCCAGAAACGGTCTCCAGCATCTCGAATAAACGATCTGGCATGAGGACTGTCCCACCAAAGATGTATTATACCGGCAAAAATGTACCATGATTGCTCGCGACACTAATTATAATATCAAAGAGTAAATGAAAGAAGCTTTGAAATTTAAAAAAGAAAAAATAATAATATCTACTTTAAATGCCACTGTTATGCTAGATTTGCTGGCAGATTCTCAAGGCAAAGTGCCATCACCAAGGACTAAGTATAGGCATAAGCCTCAACGTATTGAATTGCTCCTTCAATCTGAGAAAATTAAAAAACACACCTTTGTAGGTTCTTGGACATCCTGCCAGATAGCCTCCAGCTTTTTCCCATTCCTTAGGTATGTGGTACTGTGTTAATAGTAAAGTTTCAAGATTGTAAGATGCTTAAGGCCGAGTGCCCTAGGTGCCCCAGGCTCGATCGCTGTCGTATTAGCCATCAAGAAGAAAACATACATTAAAAAATACTTCTTGCTTGTGCTTGGAGGTAAAGAAATTGCAGGTTTCATTGAGGTACCGCCCATCCACGAAATGAGGGCATCTGCCAAGACTAGAGCAGAAGTTTCTGCGCAAATAATATCTACGAATTACCTGACGCATAATACCAGATAGTATACCTAGACAGTCGTATCATGCCGTTCATGCTCAACACTGGTATGACCACATAATAAAGCTTACCTAGTATTTTTTTTTCTTTTTTTTTTTTTTTTAATACGTCTTATGCACCGTGACTGTACTTTTCGACAGCGCGATGGGCAAACAGACCGATATACAACACTCTTAACTGATAAGTGATAAATCGCCCGAAAACACAACGCAGCATGTCCTGTAGCGACAGTCTCTGGCCACTGGTCTCTCAAACTAGCAGCGTCGCTTCGTTTGCGATATCTTTCGTATCGCTTTTCCCTCAGATTATAGAAACTTTCAGAGACAAGAGTGTCGCCGGGCTGTCGCCGCTATTCCTGCTGGCTTGGCTCTGTGGCGATATCACGTCGTTGACCGGGGCGATCATGACGAATCAGCTTATGTTCCAAGTAATCCTGGCGCTTTATTTTCTGCTGAACGACATGTTTGTCTGTGGCCAGTACTACTACTATGGGATACTGCACGGAAACAAGCTGGCGACCGCCGGCCATGAAGCCAAGAGACTCTCCAGCAGCTCTCAGAACTATCCGGAAGACTCCGCGCGCTCCGTGTCCAGTCGTGAGGAAAACGTCGGCGCCTCTAGAGCCCTCATCAGCGCCCTAGCACTGTTGGGCAGATCGCACGCCATGCCACTGGTTTCAACCGGAGATGAAATCCCACAACCGCCAGCCCAGCCTACCCCCGGAAGGCCACTGGGTACTGCCCTCTCTTGGATCGGTGCCTCCTTCTTCGTGGGCGCCAGAATCCCGCAGCTAATCAAGAACTACAATCGGAAATCCACCGACGGTGTGTCGCCGTTCCTGTTCGGCACCACACTGCTATGCAATCTGACCTATAATCTCAGCATCGTGACCAGCTGCGGATTCCTCGAATCCGAAGACAAGAGGGCCTTCCTATGGAACGCTGCACCTTTCATCGCCGGCAGCGCTGGCCCCATCGCCTTCGATCTGGTGTATTTCTACCAACACTATGTGCTGTATGGCGAGGACATGCGCTTGAGGGAGCTCGAGTCAAGGCAATCGCAAGACTGCCAGCCTATACTCGAGGAGTGCTCGCCGTTGCTCGACGAACGCTCGCCGTTGCTCGGCGACCAGTACTCGACGTGACCGGGGTGGGCTGGGTCCTAGCAAACGCAAACTCAACCGATCCTTCGCAGGGATTAAGTAGTAGATAGCAAAGCTAGTAAATCACGCCAACGCCATGGAAGCTCCCAGTCACGTTCAGAAACATCCCTTGCAGTTCCCGTGATACATAGCTGTGTCTTATAAAAGGCGACGATTGATGCACTCTCCCACATCCCCTTCCACTTAGAATAAACAGAGATCAAGAACACAATGTCTACTGTAGTAAAGCTTAACAACGGTAACAGAATGCCCCTGGTGGGCCTGGGGTGCTGGAAGATCCCTAACGAAACCTGTGCACAGCAGGTGTACGATGCCATATCGGTTGGTTACAGACTATTTGACGGTGCTGAAGACTACGGCAACGAGAAGGAAGTCGGCGAAGGCATTCGCAGGGCTATCAAAGAAGGTCTCGTCAGACGTGAAGACGTGGTTGTCGTCTCTAAGTTGTGGAACTCGTACCACCACCCGAAAAACGTGAAATTGGCCCTCAAGAGGACTCTGTCTGACCTGGGACTTGACTATCTGGACCTGTTCTACATCCACTTCCCAATTGCCTTGAAGCCCGTGCCTATGGAGCAGAAATACCCACCGGGCTGCTACACTGGCGAAGAGGATGCCAAGGAGGGCAAATTATCCGAGGAGCATGTGCCCATCATCGACACTTACAGGGCCCTGGAGGAGTGTGCAGACGAAGGCTTGATCAAAGGCATCGGTGTTTCGAACTTCTCGGGCTCGATACTCATGGATTTGCTACGTGGGGCTCGTATTAAGCCTGTCGCATTGCAGATCGAGCACCACCCTTATTTGACCCAGGAGCGTCTGGTGAAGTGGGTACAGTCCCAGGGTATACAGGTGGTGGCCTATTCGTCCTTTGGGCCCCAGTCATTTATCGAGATGGGCTCTGATTTGGCCAAGACGACGCCTCCCCTGTTTGAGCACCCAACTATCAAAGAGATTGCCCAGAGGCACAAGGTTTCGACCTCACAGGTGCTGCTGAGGTGGGCCACTCAGAACCACATTGCAGTGATCCCTAAGTCTAGTAAGAAGGAGCGTTTGACTCAGAACCTGAACATCGACAACAGCTTGACGCTAAGTGAGAAGGAGCTGAAGACCGTCTCGGGGCTCAACAAGAACCTAAGATTCAACGACCCATATACTTGGAGCGAGAAGACTCCATTCCCCATCTTCGACTGAGTGTGTCGGTAGTATATAGCCCTGAATAAACTTTTTTTTTGCAATTATATAGTCGCAACTCTTCTTCACTTAACGTTTGCACTTACGCTTTGAGATAATTTCCAACAAGAAGGATAGCTAAAACAGATGAATAAGGTCACTGTGCTGATGCCTGAACCCATCTCGTTGGTGGACGATGAGGCTCAGGTGCGCAATTTGAACAGCAATTTCTGGATGCAAAGATGCCAAGTGAGCGATTGCACCATAGTGAATGGTGAGAACGGAACCAAATTTGCAGTTTGGAAGGTCACTTTGCTGCTACACCCAGCCAAGTGCGATCCGCAGGTGTATTTCCCCCGTGTGGAGACATATCGGAGGTACTCAGATTTCTGCCGATTCAGGGAGCAGCTGGTGCGACGGTGCATTGGTGTCCACAGGCCCAATATCGACGTGCCTATGCTACCCGCTGGTGTAAAATGGTACGAGGCCTGGCACTACCAAGAGATTAATTTGGATCGTAACTGGCTATCGAAGAGGCGGCAGGGGTTGGAGTTTTTCTTAAACCATGTTCTGTTGAATGGTGAGTTGGTGGCCATTGCGAGAGATCTGGTTGTGAAATTCCTGGATCCCCCACAGGATGGTCCATAGCGAGCACTAAGGAACCACTAGCATGCAAGAACCTCCGGCGAGTGTATGCGAGTGGCCACGGGTACAGCTTTTGGCACTGGATGAGAGTGTCAAGACGTTATGATAAAAGTTTTGGTTTTACAAAAGTCTGTCACGATTTTCACATATCTTGCATACATATTTGCATTAGGCGTTCGCAGTGGGCAATACGTTGAATATATTGGGTTGGAATCTTACGAAGTGGAAGGGGATACAACAGACGGTGCAATATCGGGCGTCTCGAGCCCGCAAGGCTTACATGTATCGAATAACTCTCCGAAAAACCCTGCATTACTAGCCAGAACTAACTATTCATGCTGAAATCATAATAATTTGACGCTGTCATGCACTATAGCGGACAGGAGCCTCGACATGACCCCCTAACGGTATACAAAAATATACAAAATGAGCAGAAAATTAACAGAATTCCTACAAGACAAAAATAACAAAGACACTATTATTTTTTTTTTTTTCGTTAATTATAATCTCCTGTTCACAATATTCTTAATCTCGGATATTTTTTTAATATTTTAAGTAGCCTCGAGCCCCCTTTCAATTAACAAAGAAATGGCGGCTCCTTCAACCGACCGTTATAATTTCTCGTCGATCTCACTAATCTCATCCGCCTATTTCATTAAAACCAGAATTTTCATTATTTTGTAGACCCAACTTTTAGTAATCGCGCTTCACCGGCTGGCCTTTTCCATCCCGAAGCAAACATGAAAATCTCACGAAGCAGGCTCGATGAAGTGGCGTATATAAACGAGTTCCTGTACAATGACATTGAATAAGTGCTTCTCAATCTACAGGACAAGGCTTAGGAATATAATTACAAATCCATCTACAATACAACAACTGAGAATGGTTCACCACAAAGTTACTATCATCGGATCCGGTCCAGCTGCACACACCGCAGCAATCTATTTGGCGAGAGCCGAAGTGAAACCCACGCTTTACGAAGGTATGATGGCCAACGGTGTGGCAGCCGGTGGCCAGTTGACCACTACGACTGAGATCGAGAATTTCCCAGGGTTTCCCCAGGGTCTTTCTGGCAGCGAACTCATGGACCGTATGAAAGAGCAGAGTGTGAGATTTGGCACTGAAGTTATCACTGAGACAGTGGCCAAAGTGGACCTTTCCTCAAGGCCCTTCAAATTCTGGACCGAGTTCAACGAGGACCAACCTCCACACACTACTGATGCCATGATTCTAGCCACGGGCGCATCTGCTAAGAGAGCTCACCTGCCAGGTGAAGACACTTACTGGCAGCAGGGTATCTCTGCCTGTGCGGTGTGTGATGGTGCCGTGCCCATCTTTAGAAACAAGCCCTTGGCAGTGATTGGTGGCGGTGACTCTGCCTGTGAAGAAGCCGGTTTCTTGACGAAATACGGTTCCAAAGTTTACATGCTAGTACGCAAGGACCACTTGCGTGCCTCAACTATCATGCAAAGAAGAGCCCAGAAGAATGAGAAGATCGAAATCCTGTTCAACACTATCGCCCTGGAGGCTAGGGGTGATGGCAAGTTGCTAAATAGTCTGCGCATCAAGAATGTCAAGGACAATAAGGAAAGCGACTTGGCCGTAAATGGTCTTTTCTACGCCATTGGTCACACGCCTGCGACGTCCATCGTACAGGGCCAAGTAAACACGGACGACGTTGGGTATTTGAAGACCATCCCAGGCTCATCTGAGACTTCCGTTCCCGGATTCTTTGCTGCAGGTGACGTGCAGGACGCCAAGTACAGACAAGCTATCACTTCTGCTGGTAGTGGCTGTATGGCTGGGTTGGACGCCGAGAGATATTTGACATCCCTGGAGTAAAAACTACATGCATTGAGGAGTCGATTTTAGGCACAAAGCACAGATAGATTTGTCTTTATGAGTTTAGTTCGTCTGACATATGAGGATTAGCATGTAAAAATACATAGAAATTTAGATTGAATAATGCCCCTGGAAATGAATACATATTGAAGTATGGCAGCAGTGCTTGCCGAGAGTTCTAAGATTACTTTCACCCAAAATATTTTAGACAGCGACACTGGTCGCAATATAATGCTATACCCTTAGCCTTCACTACGTTCTCCAACAAAGCATGGCTAAAATGTAAAAGTTGATAGCTTGCTTATCCCAGTGGTACGGGGTAGTTAGTGCCACACCATCGCCACTACTGCTAAGAATATCTTGCTCATTCTCGCCGCTCACCGTGAAGTGTACAACTTTATGAAAAATCTGCCAATTGCACAATAGGTATACATAATTATAACATCCGCCTGCAAACCCCCCCGCAGCCCCCCGCACGCACCCGGCTCAGCGTTTTTGCAACTGCAATTTCCTCACCTGCTCCTCCAGTTTTTTCACTTTATTCTGCATCTCTTCCAAGTCCCCATTGAGCCTAATGCTCTCGTTGACGATGTTCTGTTCCCACTGTCTAAAACGTTGCTCTTCAGCCTTCACTTGATCTGTGAAATATTTCTTCAAAGAGTTTTCCTCCTCCTTGTATCTTGGATTGTGGGACAATTTCCTAGCGGGTGCCCTCACAGGTAACGCGGGATCGTTTTCCTCCGCGTGGCCCTCCAACCGCAAACGTCTGTAAGTTTCGTAGTGTAGTTCTTCCGTGGTCAAGATCAGATCGAGTAAGTTGGTCCTCAACAGTAGAGATCTGAGCTTGCGGAAATCGCAGTGCAAATCGTTCTCCACTTCGACAAGCCCCCAGGGATACCTTCTGCCAACCACGAGACTACCCGACCCGTTGTCGTATTTCTCCTCAGACCCGATAACCGCAAAGGGCATCGATTCGATCAATTGCCTCGCGTGTTCCACCGCTGCAGCGTCCTGTGACAACACAGACCCTTCGTCTCTGTTCAAAGGCGGTGTGAAAATCCTAATCTCTTGGGCTTCAATGACCTGCCTGATGCGCAGCTTGAACGACTGCAGTTCTGCAGCGCTCAGCGTATCGCTCTTGGCGATGACTGGAATTAAATTGGCACGCGTGGAGATTCTCTTCATGGTCTCAATGTCCAAGGGTTTCAAACCGTGTCCCGTGGGGCGGATGAAGTACAACACGGCATGCACTCTCAGGTCGTATTTCACGTCTCTAAACGGCTGCTGCTCCTGACGCATGAAGGAGTCATGTTGATCGTCGATGAAATCGACAATAGGTTGCCATGCCTTGCTATTGTTGACGTTGTCGCCAAACCCGGGCGTGTCTATCACATTGACACGTAAAGTAAAGTTTTTTTCCTCGAGCAGCGCTCTGAGGACGTCAACTTCTACGGTCCTCTTGACCGGTTGGTGCTTCTTGCCATTGGCATCTGCCGGTTTCAAACTGGTCTGGAAGAGCGTGTTGATAAAAGTGGTCTTACCCAACCCGCTCTCACCGCACAGCATTAGCGTGAACGATCCACCATTTTCACTGACAATCCGGTATCTCTGATTGGGTAAGTTGGAGATACCAATTGATGGTTGTGGGGCACTATCAACAGTCATGGGTAATTAGAGTTATTGCAATTGGAATTGATTGGGAGTGGAATTTTATTATCAACAGTTGTGCTATAATTCCTTGAAGCTGCTTTCAAATTCCTAACAACTCCTCAGCCCTTTGCAATCCTTGTAATTGTAATTATTTTCGGGTAGTAGATCCGTTAATTCGTTATGATCTGTCCATGTATGTGTGTTGTTTTAGATCGTGTTCGCGTAACGCATTTTTCGTCTTATCACTATGAACGACAATGGTGGGGGTAACAAAGGAGTGTCCGAATAGACCGGGTCAAAGCGGATGACCGGATTACCTTGGTTGTCCGGGGCAGGAAATTTCGTGATCATGCCTCGAGAAATAGTAATACTTTAAAACCTGTTACTTTATATTGCAAATTAGTACCTCAATATTAGCGCTACTCTAGCGCACGATTACTCACTTATCAGTGTTGTATTAACATATGCTTGTAGCGTAAAATTGTTATTTCCATGCTAGGACATATGTTTACTCCTCGTGTTGTTTATTTGTTGGTGATCTTGTGTCAGCGTATTCCATGTGCCGACTGTGCCCATTAGCACTGTGCCAAATCGACTAACAACCCTTTCACAAAGATATTGCTTCGACTCTGTGTGCTAGTTCTAAATAGTGCCAAGTATGTGCAGTGCATGACGTTAGTGTGTGCTCCCGATGCTTGCGCCAATGTTGCGCACATTTACGTACCATGATCCCAGCCGTCAATTCCAAGCTGGCCGAGCTTGAGCCGTTGTGGTGGCATTCCAATAACCAATGGACTTCGAAATGTGCGTACCCACACATCACGTGACTGGTATATTTTATATTATTACTGGACAAGTTCAGCGGCAAACTTTGCACACAACTACTCACCACAGGTTAATGAGGGAACGATTCTGTTGAAGTTGAATGGTGGAAACGGACTGCGACAGGAGCAACACGTGCGTTTAAAATAGCGCTTGAGCGAGTCCAACGCCTAGCCAAGTCAAGGTACACGCCAGCGGCTACAGCAGTTAAGATAAGCGATTTAAGAGAGAACCAAAGTGGCCATGACGCAAGACGGGAAGAGACTTTGACAGGAGCGGGGCGGGTGGTAACCGCTACAAGGACATCAACATACCGTATGTTCATCAAAGCACCTTAAGATTGCCAACTGCCTTTGAGTTTAAGCATCCTTAGTGACATCCAATAGCGCACACCCTATAACCAATAGGAGGAGAGTCTCTCAGAGAACCATCCATATATTGCTTCATCACCCCCAACGTGTTTCAACAAGCGGCCCGTTAAATTAACATCAAGGAAACGCGCTTTACACGTGTACAAATCCGGCCCAAATACAACAGCATTTGAACCCTTTTAACCAAACATACAGTCCGAGAAGATACCTCAGTTTTCCCTATCACTAAGCTTTGAATTTTGAACTTTAGACTCCAGTTTTGTATTTTTCAATTTGAGCCAGGCTCAAGCCGGAACCTCATGAAATCACTGAGAACACCAAAAAATGGAGCCTGCCTACTTTTAAGATGAAGGCTACCAGCCCATAGAGCGCAGTAGTACGTTGGACCTTCTGCCAGGACTACGTTACCATCCTTTGAACCAGCTTAGTGCTTCTCATGTTGCCGGGTAAATTGCGACTTTGCAAAAATCCGAAAAATTGTCGTTTCGACAACATTACTTCAACTCGAGCGCCAAATTTTGGATTAAAATTGTTTTGAAGAGGAGACATATTGCGTCAATAATGGTCAGGTACACCATCGAGGAACTCTTGCAGTTGAAACCCAGCGAAACCTTGACAGCTAATTTCGATGCTGTCCAGTTTAGGGCAATCATCGAAAAAGTCAAGCATTTGCAAGCTCTCAAAGAGGAAGAGTTTGGGTTCCACGGTCATTTCAATCGTAGGAGATCCTCACATCACCATGGTAGACCCAAGATGAAGCACGCGAAGCCCAAGGTGACCACAGACTCGGACGGTTGGTGTACTTTCGAGGGCATCAAGAAGGGAAGCGGTGATGAGGAGGAGCCAGAAAAACCGGCTCGTGAAGTCGCCCCACAGCCTGTTATTGCCCAGGAGACGTTGAAAGTCAAGCCCAACAATAAGAACATTGCCTCGAGCAAACCGGCAGACACCAAGGATATCGTAGCAGACAAACCCATCCAGTCTTTCAACGCTTTTGCGGCACTTGAAAGTGAAGATGAGGATGATGAGTAAGTAATGCAACTTTGTATGTAGATTTTAAAATGAACAACTAAAGGCCAGCTCATCGACGAGGCGTTGTTTAATAAACTACAAACCCAGATAAAAAAAATTAAAGAGGAGCAATCTGGACTATGCATTTACTACCACTTCTCCTGCTACTGCCCTTACTTGTAGCTGCCCAGGATTATTATGCAATTCTAGGACTAGGCAAGGATGCCTCTGAGAAAGAGGTCAAATCTGCGTACAGACAGTTGTCCAAGAGATACCATCCTGACAAGAATCCAGGCGATAACGATGCCCACCAGAAGTTCATTGAAGTGGGAGAGGCTTACGAGGTGTTAAGTGACCCCGAGAAGCGCAAGATATTTGATCAGTACGGCGCAGATGCGCTTAAGAACGGTGGCGCCGGTGGTGGAGATGGCGGCGCTGGTGGCGGGTTTGGTGGGTTCCACGACCCATTTGACATCTTCGAGCAGATGTTTAACCGTGGCGGCGGCGGCGGCGGGTTTGGCCAGATGCACAGGGCCAAGGGCGCCAGTCTACGTGTTCGCCAAGAACTGTCGCTCAAGGATTATTACACGGGCACCCAGGTGGAATTTGAGCTATTGTTAAACGATATATGTGATCATTGCGACGGTAGTGGATCAGAGGACGGTACCGTGGACCAATGTCCCGATTGCGGTGGCCACGGCATACTGGTGCAGATTATTCGCATGGGCATAATGACCCAAAAGATTCAACAACCTTGCGGTCGCTGTGGCGGGAAGGGTCACATCATTAGAAACCATTGTAAAGTATGCGGCGGTCATAAAGTTGTCAAGAAGCCGAAACCTTTCCAGGTGAACGTGCCTGCTGGAGCCCCCAGAAACTATGCGGAACAAAGACATCAAGAAGCCGACCAAGGTGCAGATATGGAAGCAGGAGACGTATTTGTAGAATTCACAGAAAATGACAAGGACAACATGGGTTACAGGAGACGGGGCAATAGTTTGTACCGTACAGAAGTTCTCAGTGCCCGTGAAGCGTTAGCTGGTGGTTGGCGCAGAGAAGTTGAATTCCTCGACAAGAACAAAAATGTTGTACTGGAGAGACCCAAGGGTAAGATTGTGCACCATGGAGAAATCGAGCAAATCAAAGGCTTCGGTATGCCCTATGGCGGCAAGTCCCACGGCGATCTTTTCGTCGAGTACGTCGTGGTGATGCCTGCCCAGTTCAAGCAGACAGGCAAGTGGCTCAAGGACGAATTATAAATTTGTAAATAAATGTAGCAAGATTGAATGACCAGCTGCATCACATTTCAATTGGTCCAGAGGAGAAAGGCCCCCGTTCCATTTGCACCTGGAGATACTTCTTGCTATTTTTTAATCTACCATGCACCGTGAGAAAGACCGACTTGCTTGGCATCAAACCTTGCCTACAGCGTGACAAAGTGACGCTGGCAAGAACGCATGGCAATTGGAATGATCTTCCATGGTTTCTTAAGATGACAAGTGATGATGAAAAGCTAGAAATTTTTTTTTTCAATATTTAAACATTTCAATATTCGTAGCGGGCGATAGTGGAAAAAAAATTTCACCACCTCATCGCGTCTTATAAAACGGAAGCTTCTACAACTACCAACCTTCTCTTCTTGTTTCCACTCTTCTCTTCTGTTTCTCTTCCTCTCCATCGCAAAAAACTGAAACTTCCGGATTACCAAGCATAGGCACTCATCAATAATATGTCTACTGTATAAATGGGTGGAAGAAGAGAAACGTCACCTAGTGTCCCAGCAATGGGACGTAATCCAAGGTTTAGCCCAAGTTTCGACTTCGGGGTCTTCACGTTGGTTCGCTCTAGGTGCACATCTGTATTTTAAGTAAGTTTCTTGGCTCGCGGTAGAAAGCTCTGCAGCGATTTACAGCGCGCCAGCGTGACACATGTTTCTTGGAATAATACACTTAGGTCACACATAAAGGAAGGATGCAGTTGTTTTAAGGAACTCCGTATGTCTCTCGGCGGACTACTTGCAACGGTTTACCCGAATTTGTTGGATGATTGGAGTGTTTCAATTGCTGGCGCTGCTCCTCGCAGCACCTGTGCTTGCAATCCCGCCTCTCCAGATTCAGAACCATCGTTTCATTAAAGCTGGGTCTGCCGAAAATGAACCTGCTGAAAATGAAATATTTTTCATGAAGGGCATTGACTACCAGCCTGGAGGTTCCTCTGGGTTTGATGCCCACGGGAATCAAGATCTTCTCACAGATCCCGCAATTTGTGCCAGAGACATATTTGCCCTGCAACAGTTGGGGGTTAACACCATACGTATCTACCAGTTGAATCCAGACTTAAACCACGACAAGTGTATGACCATGTTCAATAATGCCGGTATATACGTCATTCTCGATGTTAACAGCGGCAATTTTGGAGAACATCTTAACAGGGCAGACCCTGGAGGCACTTACAACGCTCAGTATTTGAATAGAGTATTTCGATTTATCGAAGCGTTCAAGAACTACTCCAATGTATTGGGATTCTTTTCGGGAAACGAGGTGATCAATGACGAGAACAATTACGCAGAAATCGACCCGCCATATTTGCGTGCTCTGCAGCGTGACATGAAGCAGTATATTGCAAAACACTGTGATAGGAATATCCCGGTAGGTTACTCAGCGGCTGACAACACGGAACTCCGGCTCGCTACTTTCAAATATTTGCAATGCAACTCACTCGATGGACAGGAGGTGTCACCTGAGCTCCAGGAATCCCGCTCGGATTTTTATGGTCTTAACAGTTACCAATGGTGCTCAGGAAGCTCCAATTGGCAAACATCTGGGTATGGTCAATTGGCATCTACCTTTAATAATGCAAGTATCCCACTCTTCTTTTCAGAGTACGGCTGTAACAAGAACAGTCCCAGAACTTTTACCGAGGTTTCTGAGGGGTTGTATGATGGGTTGATAGATTCTTTCTCAGGAGGTTTGATTTACGAGTTTTCCGAGGAGGCCAACGGTTATGGTCTGGTGTATATTGACGATGCTGATGGAACCATCACATATAAACAGGATTTCGAAAACTTAGCCAAACAATTTGCTACAGTCAAACTACCACAGACTATGCAATCCCAACTTTCCAATTCTAGTTTGATCAAATGCGACGCAAATGAAATCGAGTCTGTATTTGGCGAGTTTGGCGCGCAAAAGTTCTGGATTCCATCTCAACCGAAAGATATTACTTACATGATTGAAAATGGTGTAAATGACGTGTCTCCTGGCTCCATATTGACCGATTATTTTGCACCCAAGGCCTTGGAATACAAAGTGAAAAATGTTCAGGGAAAGCCAATCCAAGCCACACTAACCTGGGACGGCCAAAACACTCTAAACGGCTTTGAGAAGCCAATGCCTCGGACTACTTTCCCCCATAATTCCACGAGAACCTCGACTCCCACTGAAAGTGTAAGCACCATATCAACGTCGTCTCAAAATTTGACGCGCTTTCCCACATCTGTCGACAAATACGTATCTTCGACAAGCTCGAGCACCAAGAGTTCAGGAAACAGCAAGAGCAAAGGTGAAGCCGCCAACTTGCTGGCAGGTTCTAGTCTAATACTTTTGGTTCTTTTCTATCCGTTCTTATAATTCCTAAAAAGCCCCATGGCCGATTATTTAATATCTATAAATTCTATAAAATTCGAATGGCGAATTTAACGGTACGAGTTCTTGGAATGCTTGGCCCTCACAAAACTCTCGGTCTTGACAGTTTGCATGCTTGCACGATAGGATAGGCCAGCAACGGTGGCCAAATATCCTGCGAACAAGGCACTCATGTTCTTAGCGTTGATAGAAGTCTTGACGGCGTTGATCATTTTTTCTATTTTCCTTTGGTTTTTATCTTTTTTTTATTTAATAAATTTCTTTATTACTGGCGCTTCTTCGAGAAAACTTAGTAGATAGAAAGAAAGCATCTAGTACGCCCTTATATACTGTTTCAACCAGATAAACCGCGCTCCTTGTTATGCAATCTAAGGTCAAATAGCTGAACCCGCCTATATGCATGTATTACGGTCGCCATGCAACGATATGCATAACACCTCACGCAAGTTTGCGCGCTCGTATCTTATACGAGACCAACACGAATTTCTACTAACAACACAAACGACACAATTCGTTTAACCCCATTTTACTACTATAGTCAATTGCTAAAGCGTTGATAATAAGATTAAACGGCAAAGCGGTAGGTAATAGAGTGATAAAGAATTAAAAAAACTGTAAAATAAAACAAAATGCTATATTGCTAACGGGTACGAAAGTAACAAAAAACAACAACATCAAAACGGAAAACAGGGATTGCAGCGAGGAAGAAAATATGCAAGAATTTAATGTTTCGGATGACCTTTAACTTCTTGGTACCAGCCAGGAATGTCGGCGCCACTCCCGTATAGCTTTCTGTCGGGAACTGTAACGTTCTCCATCGCGTGAGCGTCGCTGAGCCATGGGTGGTTGACGAGCCCGCCAGCGTCCGCCCTTTTCCTTGGATCCATCTGCAGCATGGGCAGCAAAAAATCGGCAATATCCTGGGCCTCGCCTAGCGAGAAGTTGTATTTTTCGTGCAATACGCTTTTCAGAGGCCAATGTTTCAATTTGGAGATATTTCTTAAATGCCCTCTGCTGTTGAAAAAAGTCTTTGCGTAGCGACCTTCAACGAGCAGATAACGAGGCAATTCACCCAAGAGTTCCATGATTTGAGCAATGTGGTCGTCATCTTTTGAGTACGAGTGACCTTCATCTGGCTCGAAGAGAAGGTCTCCCGTTATCAACTCGAATATCAGACATGCCGCTGACCAGATGTCCGCACTACATCCCCATGGAACCCCGAGAAGCACTTCTGGTGACCTGTACTCTCTTGTTTGAATGGAACTCGTGTAGTGCTCATCATACCAGCAGGCGTTGCCCAGGTCAGCAATCTTTATCTCTATGGTGTTGTTATCTACGTTACCGTGGGCAGCGTGAGTCGCATGTGAGCGTGAAGACAAAGCCCCACTGTTGTCTTCACCCTGTGATATGTCGAACGAGGATAATGAATTGGCCAATTGGCCTTCATTGATCTCACCGCTCTCAGCCACGGTTTCGGAGACACTTGGGCGGCGCGTGGTCGTCGCACTCCCTTCGCTGTTAGGGAATCCATTGAACTCGGCGCCGGGGGCTTGGGAGGTGAGACTACTCTTAGAGTTCATCGAGTTCTGCCACTGTTGGGAGAACGTACCATTGGAAAAACTGCCACTGATGAACTGATTTTTCATCTCCTTAAAATTGGCAGACGCCAGCGGGGAAGGTAAGGGTTGTGAACCCGTGATGACCGTGTGCCTCCGGGATATTCTAGTGCCCGGTACCACCTGGTGCTGGTGGAAAGAACCGGAGGACGAAGAATCCAAGGGCGTATTCGTCCCAGAGATATCCCTCTTTATCTTGTTAAGACTCGACGTACTCGCGTTGGGTACACCCATGGGCGAAACAGCGCTAGAAAAATCTTGGGAGTATTTTCTCTGGGACCGCTTCAAATCTCTTTTCTGTCTATCCATCATTTCCACCATCTCGACTATCCCTTCCACATCCCCAATTTCCATCAGGACGTTTTCGGGCTTAATATCCGTATGGATCACACCGCATTTGCGATGCATATAATCCAGCCCCAAGAGCAACTGTTTGGAGATTTGCTTCACGTAAATGAGTGGTATTCCTCTATGCTCGTACTTCTTTATGAGTGCCAGCAGGTTTTCACCCAGTACCTCGAAAACCATCACTATGTGATTACCGTTGGGGCCCGCATGGTAAAAATTGTCCAGCAGTTTCAAAATGTAGCGCGAGCCCAAGTTTTGCTGCTCGTTCTGCGACCGAATCCTCTGCAGCAGCTTAATCTCATCTTGGGCAGCCTCCGAGTAGACTTTGTCACTGCGCACAATCTTCATGGCCACATGTGTCGCGTTCTCCTGGCTTTGCAAATCTCTCGCAAGCCACACGGTGGAGAAATGGCCCCATCCCAATTTCCTCACGAGCACGTAGCGCCCACTCTTGTATTTTTCGCCCTTGCAAGCCGGATGGTACCCGCCGGGTCTATAGTCCTTAGAGGATTCCTCGTTCTTCTCGTCATAGGAAGAGTCGGTGTCGCTGCTATCTGCTACCGCCTCCATTTCCTCCTGCGCAGCGAACCCGCTCTGTAAGGACAGTGGAGGTGGAGCCTGTGGAGCCATATCACTTTGCTTCAATGCCAAGGAAAGGTTGGATTTCGTGGTTTGGCCCTGCTGCGAGTGATTTCCGTGTTGTGAAACGGAGTTCACCTTGTCGATGAAATATTTCTTGAATAGTTTAGCATCATTCGGGGTCCCATTGGGCCCCAACGGACCGCTTCTTATTTTTTGCATCTGGAGCTGCGGCTGCACTTTAGGCTTGGGCGGTTGGAATTCATCGTTGGAGACATCGATTTCTATTTCAGCGCAGCGATCAGATTCATCATCCTGAGCCACTCCAAAGGAATCAGACTCGCTGTTGTGTTTAATTGCAGAAAACCTAGATGACTGCATCACTATTTAATAATTGTAGCAGCACACGCACAGGCACACCTTTCGCCAATCGACTAACTCAGCGAGAAGCAATTGTGGGAGGGTGGGAAGGGAGAAGGGGAAAAAGCTCGTCAAATAAAAAATTCAGTTTGTCACTGAAACGGCGTCAGATGTCAAACCTTCTCTTCAACAATGCGATAAATGAGTCTTGGTATACTTGTTTAACCTCCTTTCTGGATTTCGTCTGTTTTCCAATTCCCTTGGGAAGTCTCGGGATTCTCTTTTTTCGGGTTCGTCATGCATGATATTAAATAAGGGGGCGGGTAACAAATGTAGCCCTGGAATTTGGGAGATAGGGCTACATTTCGTATGTAGGCACATATGGCACGTGATACCAGAAGGAATGAGTTCACCAGCAGGTCCCACTCACCCAGTTTTGGACGGCAAGGTTCCCAGTAACACTCTGCTTATTTTACTCTGTGATGATACAGCAGAGCAGATCCGTCATGTGCCGTACTTCCGTATGGCAGGATAAGGAAGAAATAAACAGCAATTGCATTAGCGCCATCGCATTTTTCTGCTGAGAGGTACGTCGATCGCCAATGATACGGACTGCTTCGAGTCGTGGATGAATTGGCCCCCGTGATGCGTCAGGATCATCATCTTGTCGTCTTCGGATAACAGGGAATGAAAAAATCTGCTGACTAAAAATTCTTACTCTGGGAACCTGCAATTTCCATAATAAGCGTGCGCAGCACCGTGGAGCAGTTCTTGGTCCACCTAATACTGTTAAACCTCTCCACCTAAATTGGCAGAGCCCATTATCGCTGATTTTACGTAGTTTATTCTACTTCGGAGGGCAGACCTGGCGCAGTTAGGGCATGACGGATCTCCCGATCGGAAGTGACTCGTGTTTTATGACTCGTTTTTTCCAATTTTTTTTTCCAGTTGCCGGTCGGTGAACATCTCATCTCATCGCAGCTCGAAAAAACATTCAATTGATATATTATCTTGTTGACCTCTGCGTTTTTATCAATCCTTGTTTGGTGATTCTCCGTGGTTTCGTTGTATATATATAATTGAGTTGTTCTCAAGCTCCTCTCCTGTTTCTTTTTTTTTTTCTCGTTCCCCTCTATTGCAGCAACACACATTCTATTAATATTCCAATGGCCGAACAAGTCCCCAGCGTCTTTGACACCATTTTGGTGCTCGACTTCGGTTCCCAGTATTCCCATCTTATTACCAGGAGACTCAGAGAGTTCAACATCTATGCCGAGATGCTCCCCTGCACTCAAAAGATCTCTGAATTGTCTTGGAAGCCCAAAGGTGTGATTCTGTCCGGTGGCCCTTACTCTGTCTACGAAGAGGGTGCTCCTCACGTTGACCATGCCATCTTTGATCTAGGCGTCCCCATCTTGGGTATTTGTTACGGTATGCAGGAGCTGGCCTGGATCAACGGTAAGCAAGTGGCCCGCGGCGAGAAGAGAGAATACGGCCCTGCTACTTTAAACGTTGTGGCTCAACAGAGCCCTTTGTTCCAAGGTGTGAACCACTCTCGTGTTTGGATGTCTCATGGTGACAAATTGCACGGCTTGCCCACTGGCTTCGAAGTCATTGCCACTTCAGACAACTCTCCATACTGCGGTATTGCACACGAGTCGAAGCCCATCTACGGTATCCAGTTCCACCCAGAAGTGACGCACTCGACGCAAGGTAAGCTTTTGCTAAAGAACTTTGCCGTCAGCCTGTGCCATGCTAAGCAGAACTGGACGATGGAGAATTTCATCGACACTGAGATTCAAAGGATTAGGACATTGGTGGGACCCACCGCTGAAGTTATCGGTGCCGTTTCCGGCGGTGTGGATTCTACAGTTGCGTCGAAATTGATGACAGAGGCAATTGGTGACAGATTCCATGCCCTGCTTGTGGATAATGGTGTGCTACGACTCAACGAGGCCGCAATGGTGAAAAAGACCCTAACCGACGGGTTGGGTATCAATTTGACCGTGGTGGATGCCGCTGATGAATTTTTGGACAAGTTAAAAGGTGTGACGGACCCTGAGAAGAAGAGGAAAATCATTGGTAACACCTTTATTCATGTTTTCGAAAGAGAAGCCGCCAAGATTAAGCCTAAGGACGGTAAGGATATCGAATTCTTGTTGCAGGGTACACTGTACCCTGACGTCATCGAGTCGATCTCTTTCAAGGGTCCCTCGCAGACTATCAAGACCCACCATAACGTCGGTGGTCTATTAGAGGACATGAAGCTGAAATTGATCGAGCCGCTAAGAGAGTTGTTCAAAGATGAAGTTAGACATCTGGGTGAGTTGTTGGGAATTCCTCACGATTTGGTCTGGAGGCACCCCTTCCCTGGCCCCGGTATTGCCATCCGTGTGCTTGGTGAAGTGACCAGAAGCCAGGTGTCAATCGCCAGAAAGGCTGACCACATCTACATCGAAGAGATTAAGAAGGCTGGCCTCTACAACAAAATCTCCCAGGCCTTCGCTTGCTTGCTCCCAGTCAAATCTGTCGGTGTCATGGGTGACCAGAGAACTTACGAACAGGTCATTGCCTTGAGAGCCATCGAAACAACTGACTTCATGACCGCTGACTGGTTCCCCTTCGAGCACGATTTCCTGAAGAGGGTCGCCTCCAGGATCGTTAACGAAGTTGACGGTGTGGCAAGAGTTACATACGATATCACTTCCAAGCCTCCGGCCACTGTGGAATGGGAGTAGTTGTTCTTTATATTTGTGGATACGTATGTACAATTCATTCTGTTTTGTCTTGACTCTCTCATGTATATTATCAAATGGCATCGCACGTTTGGTGTTCTTGACAAACTTCATCACAAACAGCGCTCTGAAAACATCATGCAAAGAGTCTTACTGCTGAAAAATAAGACTGTCCAACAGGATAAGTACGAGACGACATTTCAATCATATGGGTTTGAGCCAATTTTCATCCCATTAATTACCCATACGCACATCCCGCAAGAGTTACTACAACTTTTGGCAGATGATGCTTATTTGGCCCAACTGCAAAGCATAATCGTGACCTCTCAAAGGACAGTGGAATGTTTGTATGAATCTGTTTTGCCGCAGCTAAATTGTTCTACTAAGCAATGTTTGCTCCAAAAGACTGTTTATGCCGTGGGATCCAGCACTGGCGATTTTTTGATGCGCATTGGGTTTACCAATGTGAAGGGCTCATATGCTGGCAATGGTAGCACTTTGGCTGAAGTAATAAGTTCAGACATCTCTGATCAGGTTCCTAGACCGGAACCATTGTTGTTGGTGGGTGAAATTAGAAAAGATATAATCCCCAAGAAACTATCTTGCGATGGTATACCGGTGAAAGAAATTGTCACCTATAAGACTGACAATCTGCCAGACAATTTATCAAGATTTAAACGCTCTGCTACCGAAGGCAGCTGGGTAGTTTTCTTCAGCCCTCAGGGAACTGGAGATATTATCGAATCCATCAAAGAAGCTAAGTACAAAATAGCCAGCATCGGCCCCACAACAAAGGCGTTTCTACAAAAAAAGGGCCTTGAGCCTCATGTGGTAAGCCTCAAACCAGATGAGCAAAATTTGGTGAATGCCATTCTATCCGTCAACACATCTATCTAATACTAGCTAATTAATTATAATAACATACAGCCTGTATTCTAGTTTTCCTGCCTGCAATATTATTCACAACACAAGTATCGTCTCCGAGGCATTAGGATTGTCGATCTTACTGGGTTCACCGCTTTCAGTATTGCTTATCTCTACCCGTGGGAAATTGAGGTAACCCTTTTTGAGAGGAATTATGTATAGCTCAAATGCACTTACTTCAGAGCGGATCAACATTCGCTTTCTACCGTGAGCAAGCCATTCGTTACTACTGGCGATCTCAAGCACAAAGGCATCCGATATTTGCTGAGAGTTCCATTTTTGGCTCAAATTTTCAACTCTGATAGTGAAAAGCATGGGCGTTCCCACTTGATAATGTTCTTCGTGTTTGTTAATAAATTCAACATAAAAGAAGTCGTCGATTTGGGGTAATTCCACGGGCACAATTAACTTTCTTGGCGTCAAATTTTCCACGTATGCATAAATGTCTATATCAGAAAGTTCCACACCTTCTATTATTTTCTTCAAGCTGCCAATTATTCTTCGGCTAACTGGTTTGGGGACAGCAAGTTTCATTAGATAATCGCATGTTTCTGATAGATCAAAAGAACCAAATAAAAGTACAACCATGCGACTTTGCATGAACGCGTTGTAGTCATATTGCAAAAAAGGTAGAATCTTGCTATCCCACAATGTTTTCCACATCTCAAATTCGTTATACCAACCAAGGTCGCCTTGAACCAGTATAGAATCGGTAACTAACCCATCTAATTGCTCCTTCAATGTGTTGTAAGTCACTTGTAACTCGAACATATCATTCGGGTCAAATTTATCGTCTGTTGTTATTTGATAACAGTTTAAACAACTTTCGGCTGGGTCTGCTGCTAAGTAGACAATATCATTGGGTTCATAATCTCCAAACCATTTGTACCGTCCATTGTTTTCGGCGGCCCTTAACGTAGAAGTGTACAGGACTATGGGCTCTTCTGTTGTTGAAGAATTCAATAAAAATTTGAAAATGAAAGCATTTCTCTTGAAAATATCTTCAACAGAAACCGATACGGGGAGATAGCATGAAATGGGACACAACCTTACTTCGCTAAATTTCATAGAGGAAGTCTTTTTCGTGAAAGAGGTTTTAACTTTAAGTTGAAACGAGGTTATTGGATCCTTAGAGTAGTATTGCAAAGAGGTGCACTTTTCAATATCCGTGATTGTTTTACTATATGTATCTTTATCACTTGAAAAACTTATCGGATACGAGAAATCGTTCTGTTCCACCGTGATTTCCACCACGAGAGATTCCAAGCCTTGTGTGTTTTTGTGAATAACATCGATAGCATATTCCCCCAAATTTAATAGCTTCGACTGCTGGACAGTGCATGAAACATTTCCTGCAAGATTAAGCGGCTCAATGTAAATGAACTGAGTTTCATCCAAAAATTCCTTTAAAAAAATAGCATTGCCAGCTTTAATCTCTAATGAAACAGGTTGGAATTTTCCAAATAATATTTCAGTGGACGCCAATGCATAAGTATTGTTCAGTGGTGCAAAAGGAACATTAACCACTTGAAACTCCATGAAGTGATCGTCGGCATCTTTCAAGACAAGCTTAACCAAATCAGCATCAATTCGTTCCGGAAATCCTAAATTGAAAATGGAAACATCAATCTGGTAAATATTAGGTTCCGACTGATAAGAATAATCGGTTAGTTTAACTTCAAACAACCGCCCCGTCTGATAAATAGAATTTGAATCCATAACTTTTTGTAACTCCAAAAAATTCTTCCATGCTTGCTTTTTTTCCTCTTTATCACAAGTGATTCTCAAAATATTGAGATATGCGTTGCTGAGTACAGTAGATACAGGTAGAGCTTGTTCGTCCCTCTTTAAAACCCTTATGTTTTTGCAGTGGATAAGCGATTCGTAAAACATTTTGATGATTTTCAATCCTAATACATCCCAGTTAGATTCCATGTAGTATTCGTAGCATGAATCAAAGAGTGATACAGCTTTTTCATACTCACCCCTTTGGTAGTGCAACATGCCAATTTCTAAGGACAGAATATCCACTATTCTTTGTCTCTTTCCATCATTTCCATTATACAATGAAATCAATTGACTTGTAGACTTGACAAAATTCTCATGGAAGGTGTCCTCATCTTTAAAAGTTTCATTTATTCTGTCAAAAAGGTACTTCACATTACCTTTGGGAAATTGTTTCTCTATCAAACAATAATCTGTATTTGCCAAAACTCCCTGAATCCAACAGTCGCGCTTCAAGAGTAAAAGCTCCGCCTTCATCTCTGAAAATACGGGTAAATCTCCAGTGTTGACGCAGTTTAAGGCATTTTCAATAAAGCAATATTTGAATTCAAGAAGATGCGGTGATTCTCGGAATATTCCATCTATCGAGTGTAGAAAACCTCTTATGAGTTTGTAAAGTTGTAGTAGTCTTGAAACGTTTGTCTTCCCCATATTTAACAGTTGGAACTTCTTAACAAAAAAATATTTGAAATATTGGAACTTCGTTAATTTATTGTCAAGTAGCATTTTCGCTATGGACCTATCGTCCAAATTTTCATTAGTAGTAAAATTGAAAGGGGTCTCGAGTTCTCCATTCGGCAGCGAATTCTCTCTCTTAGCAACAACATTATCTCTGATCTTGTTTAGTTGATCAGTCGAATCCTCGTGCATGTTGAGTGCTAAATAAAGCTCCAGAATTTTTTCTCGTAAAGATAATTCCTCATCTGTGTTGTTCGAAATTGAAAGCTTCCTTCTGTAATGAGATAGCCTTTTCTGAAAAATGTCAAGCAGGCAGGACTTGAGGGTATTCCCCATTTGAGTCCAAAATTCTCCCTTATCACTGGGGGATTTGTAGACAGATTTAAGCTCTAATGTCTTCAGACCGGGAAAATCCTTGGCAAATTTGTCAATTAGTGAAATTGACTTAAATATATTTGAGTCAATCACTTCGGAATTCGCGTATAGCAGGACAATGGGTTTGGGAGTCTCAACAGCATCTGCCTCTAAGGATACGCCTTCAGACACCGGGAGCCACTGCCTCAAAAGCGGCCGTACTTTAGCTCGGTAATCATCCACAGATATGCAATTGACCACAATAAATCGCACAAACAAGTTCACTTCATCTACACCTAGTTCAAAAGCTTTACTCTCGACCACTAAGTTCACGGGGAGTTGACGCACGGTTCTCACAGAGCCTCCTGGTGCCTTCCAGTGTATATTTCGGAATGGTAAAAGCTGCAAAAACTCACCTTTGATGCTCTCAAAAACGTCAAACGGGTCAAAGTAACTTATGGTGACCGCTCGAGAAGAAGATTGCAAGCTCATCACCTCCCAAGAGCCTTGCTAAATACTGAAATATTGAGTCTTCAAGCGCCTCGATCCTGCTGTTTTTGACAAATCATTACGCGGACTCGCCGCCTACCATTTTACTGTAGTTGAAAATTCAACATGTTCAAGACCATAGGGACAGACAACTTAGGAAGAACAATTATTCGAGAAATAAAGTTAGACTATATCGGCCAGGGATGGTAGACGGTAAAAAGAGCTGCAAAGGCTATAAACTAAATTTGGTAGCACCTCGTAGGGGTTTAAGGAGATCTAGGAGTGTTTTAAGCGAACGTGGTAGTACCCCTGTCAAAGTTGAGAAGAAATATACAGTGAACAGAAGGTCAAGCACAGAGATATCACACGACACTGGCCATGCTTTGAATTGGGTAGACTCGCTGATCCGAAAGGGGAGGGGCATTTTGGACTCCTTAGAAGAAGAAGAGGACGCTTTTGAGAAAGAAGTTATGGAGGAAAGACAACGGCTAAGGATTCGTGAGCAGCTTGTCGAGAGTGTATTGAATGACTCAGTTGTGCGCAGTAGTGGATATGGCACAGATACTTCTTTTAAGCGACTGGATGACACTGTACGAAATAGCTTGACGAATTCGAGTGATGGTTTGCAGGATTTACAGGATTTACAAGATGAGCAGCAAGGTAAAGAAGTCGCAGGACAAGAAATTGCTATATTATCTGATGAAGATGATGATGAAGTGAAAATAAATGAAGTAGAAGAACTTGACGGCGCAGAGGAGGAAGAAGCTAGACAATATGAAATAGAAGTGCCTGACGAGAGAGAGAATGGAAAATATGAACAATATGAGGCAGAAGAAGGTGAAGAAATAGAGTTAGTGAGTTCAGAAGAAGAGGAAGAGCACGAAGAGCAAGAGCAAGAAGACATAGAAGATATGGAGAATGAAGACGAAGATGAAGCACTGCGGAAAGAAGATCAAAATCAGGACACAGATGAATACGAGCATGAGCATGAACACAGTGATGAGAGCAATAGCCAAAGAAGAAGCGAAGAAAATCAAGACTGGGAAGAGGAAGACGAGGAGTTTGGAATAGCGAAGGAGCTAGCGAGCGCACTTTTCTCTGATTTGTCTCACAGGTCAGATACTGCGGGCCATAGAGAGGACTTTGACACTGATACTGATATTACTTCGACTGCTGTTGATGAAAATATGGGCAGTGTTATTTCAAACGGAGGAAATGACGATTACCAAGCATACGAGGGACCACAGCACACGGAAGAAATCATTATAGTCGAAGAGGGAGATGAGGAAGATCCAGAGCAAGTACAGCAAGAAGAACACGATAAGGAGGTGCAAGGGGAGCAAGGGGAGAGGAACCAGCCAATGAATGCGGAAGGTACATTGGACCTTCAGACGTTCCAGGATCCTTACGATTATCGGACAATTGCCACTCAGGCGATGCAGCAGCTTTTGGATACTGGAAAGTACCAAGCTGATAATTCTAGATTGAACAACAACGATTCCTTTACAGATAGCACAACGTACCAAACTCCAGAGGAAGAAGATGAAGAACAAAAACAAGAACAAAATATTGAAAAGAACACTGTTCCGACCCAAACAAGTTTCACATGTGAAGAGCATGAAGCAAAAAAAAGAAGCAATCCGAGATCCTCTTTATTTGAGCAGTTATTCAAACCAAAACCATTGGTAGAAGATCCGAATGTTACCGCTGCGTCACTTGAAGATGATTCGGTATATTATTCAGTAGATGAGCACTTAAATGACAAATATGATGACAAATCTTTGGGAGAGGAAGCACTAAAAGAGAATGCAAGATCTTCACCCTATGAGATTCTGTTCTGTGGATCTACTTACAGCTCTAGCTCAAACGAAGATAATGAGGAAATCGAGCAACCTGTTCAAGAGTATGTTTCACCATTCGCAGAAGATCCGTTTATCGCAGCTCGTGAGGTTGGTGATAAAAAGGAGACTCTTAGAAGGACCCTCGAATCCCTAGGAGAAAGTTTTGACTCAGAGTCTGAAGATCAAACAATGGAAGATGCTCAGAATATTAGCATTAGTTCCGATGAAGAATATTTTTCTCAGACTTCTGAGATAAACACAAATGCATGTGATAATGCTGATGCTGACGTTGTGATGGAGGAAAATGATAATGCTACTATAAAAGATCTCAATATGTCTTCTGATACTGACGCAACGAGCGAGAATACCTTTCTCGAATCCGGAAATGTACCCACAGGTAACGCGCAGGATGCAGAGCCTGACTTAAGATTTACGCCGTATCGATCACAGCAGGTGGATGCCCTGCTTTATGGTCCTGTTGAACCAGATATAATAGAGGAGAATGAAAGCCAACAAGGCACCGACGATTCAAAAAAAGATCTTGTGATAGTAGAAGAAATCATTTCCGAAACGGAAATTTCTACCTATCCATTAGTGGAGTCAGACCCCCTCGTTGAATTCTCTTCTGAACCCCAAAATTTGGTAAATATTATTTTAGATGAGTTCACCGCACCAGATCTGGTAGAAGAGATAGAGAGTGAATCGGAAAATCATGATGATGAAATTATGCTGGAGGAGGTGTCTTTTTTAATAGATGATTACCCACTGATCTCCACAGAGCCCATTGTAGAGTGTCCTGAATTTTTATCAGTAAGAAATATTAAAATAGTTGATATTTCGGAAGGGGAGGGCGGAAATGTGGATAAATTTATGGAAGAGGCAGATTCAGAACTCTTAGATGAAACGGAGAATCTTCAAATTCCAGTAGAGAGAAATATCGACTTGGGCGCACTGGTGAGTAGCCTTGCTACCGAAATTTCACAAGTGCATACACAAAGCTCACTTGAGTGCAATACCACCATCTGCGATGGGGAAGAATTATCTAGTGAGCAGCGTCCAACTTCCATGACGTCCAAAATGTTTTCCCCAAGTCGAGCATTGAGTAGCGTTATCTCAGGAGTGAAAAGTGTCGGTAATGTCCTTACTGATTTCGTGAAGACCATTGATGTCCTAGATTCAGATACAGAGAGTGATGATGGGAATGCTCCCCAGGATGTGTCGATTCATAAAGATCACCACCAAATTTTTGGTCCAGCCAACAGTGTTTGTAATACCGATGCTGATTTTGTGAAGACAATTAATGTCCTAGAATCCGAAACAGAGAGTGATCATGAAAAGGCTCCCCAAAATGCATCGACTCATGAAGATCACCATATCAGTGATATATCCAACAATGTCTGTAATGCGCTAACTGATTTCGTGAAGACGATCGATGTCCTAGATTCAGAAACAGAAAGTGATAGTGAAAAGGCTCCCCAAAATGCATCGACTCACGAAGATTACCATATCAGTGATATATCCAACAATGTCTGTAATGCGCTAACTGATTTCGTGAAGACGATCGATGTCTTGGACTCGGGAACAGAGAGTGATCAGGAGAATGCTTCCCAAAATGTATCGACTCATGAAGATCACCAAATCAGTGATCTATCCAACAGTGTCTGTAATGCACTTACTGATTTCGTGAAGACCATTGATGTCCTAGATTCAGAAACAGAGAACGCTTCTCAATATGCATCGGCTCATGAAGATGGCCAAGCCAATCATCAATCCAAGAATGCAAACTCAGAAGAACAGTCAGGAGATGTTTTCAAGGTCGATGACTCAGCACCGCGAGAACTTAGGGGGGAAGTACCTGTTGTAGACAAGGAATCAAAGAAAAATGTTTTATCTGAAATTACTGCTCTTCAGCATTTGGCAAGGGCGATTGAAAACAGGCCGCTTTCTCAACTCAAAGGCAAATCCTCTTCTGAGTCGGATGAATCTGATGTTGCACACGGTGAGTTTGAAAATTTAGTAAGAAATGTTAACCAGCTAGAAATTGATTCGAGTGTTACTGAGGTCATGCGAGAAGATCAAAATCCTGAGGGTATCAAAGGTGAAAGTTCAGCGGGAAGTACTGGGGAATTAGAAGCAGGATTTTTGGGTGGAGAAGATGAGAGAGTGAACCATATGAAAACTGAGGCCGCAGATGACGGGCTCATTAAAGATGAGAATTCGTCGGAGGTAAACCTTGACGGTGAACGCATCGACAGCGGAAATATGGATGATGAAATAATAGACGATAGAAATAGAGCAGACGAACGAAATGAAGTAAACGCTTTAAATGTTGAAGAAGAAAACTCTAATGATCTAAATATGGAAAGTCTCACTCCTACTCCCGTAAGGCACATAGAGGTTTTCTCTGATGATTCTGAGGACCATTTGAAGGTTCAGCAAGACTCTGAAAACCAAGAGGGTACCGATGAAGCTGTGGAAGTTCCTGTTGAGCTTGAACTTGGAGAACGCGAAGCCTCACCCCACGTTAATGAAAGCGCTAAGGAGGTAAGTGACCATCAAGAATCTTCCCAAGAGCGGGAGGAACCGAAGACAAAAAGATATATAGAGAGAAAGTTGTCTGCTCAAAATGACAGCTCTAGCAAACGCAAAAGCTCCAAAGCTGCCAGACCACAGAAAAAACGCTCCAAAGGGCCGATCACTCGGTCAAGAACAAACCCACCACCCACAACTAGGAGAACGAGGAGAAACAAACGTCTGAGGAAGACACGTTAGACCATTTGGCAGGTCCCCATGGTGTTTCAATGGTGTATAATAAATACTTTTAGAGATATTTACAAGTTATTATAAGAGGTGCAAGGATGTGTGTATCAACACTTTTCGCCGCGGCGCTTGAATTTCGAAGGCCTTGCAGTTCATAGCCATTAGGAACCAAGAAAGATGGGGTCAATGGAAGGTTATCGAGCATTTAGTGCTCCTGGAAAGGCACTGATGGCTGGTGGATATTTGGTTTTGGATCCAAACTACAGAGCTTACGTTATTGCGTTGTCAGCGCGCATGCACGCTGTCGTGAAAACATTCGATGCCAAACACAATGGCAAGTTTGAAGTCAATGTCTCCAGTTCTCAATTCAATAACGATCGCTGGGTTTACGTGCTTGATTATGAGAATGCTTACAGCCCATTAGAAATTGACCACAAGAATAATCCATTTGTTGAAATGGTTCTTTTCAACGTATTTAACTACTTCAAACCACAGAAGGCGAATACAATCAACATTGAAATCTTCTCTGATGCTGGCTACCACTCCCAATCAAATAGTACTGTCAAGAAAAATGAGTTTAAGGAATTTCGTTATCATATGAATAGTATAACGGAAGTTCCCAAGACGGGTCTTGGGTCTTCGGCGGGACTGGTTACTGTCCTCACCACTGCACTAATATCTGTGTTCAAGCCCGAATTGGATATCGAGAACAATGATAGTTTGTTATTGATTCACAACTTGGCTCAAGTGGCACATTGTCAGGCTCAGGGCAAGGTTGGAAGTGGGTTCGATGTAGCAGCTGCGACTTTTGGATCCATCATTTACCGTAGATTCTCGCCTGAACTAATATCCAAGTTGCCGGACCATAAAGATCCTATTTATGCAGCAAAATTGCATTCCGTCATTGATGGTACAGACTGGAAAATTTCCAACAAGCGGGTTCGTTTACCTGATGGGTTGAAACTCGTCATGGGGGATGTTAACAATGGATCCGAAACGACCAAATTGGTCTCTAAAATCAAGACTTGGTATAATTCCAATCCGTCAAGAGGGCTAGATGTTTACCAATATGTCAATAGCAAGAATGAAGACATCATGGAGGCTTTGACCGAAATGAATGATTTAAGTCAAAAATACCCAGAACGTTACGGGACTATGCTGGAGGCATTGGATAGAAACGATAACATTGCAATTGGCCGTTCACCAGAGCTTTCAAAAATTAGAAACGCTGTTAAAGAAGTTCGTGGTCAATTCAGGCAAATAACCAAAGAGTCTGGGGCTGACATTGAACCACCGATCCAAACAGAGCTTTTGGAAAATTGTTACGAACTAAAGGGAGTTCTCACAGGGTTAATTCCTGGTGCCGGTGGATACGATGCCATTGCTCTAATTGTGACGGAGGGCTCAGATCTTCGATTGCAGACTCAAGATCGAAAAGAATTTGCGGCTGTGACATGGTTAGATTTGCACCAAGAAGACGTAGGTATAGTACAGGAAAATCCGCAGCATTACCGGAGTTTTATATAATTCAGATAAATAGCTCTTACGTAATGTGAGCTACTTCACAGAGTTCCATCCACTTTTCCTTACACCAGTTATACCTCCTTCAAACTTTGACAAAACGCGTTGTATCTTGCTGGTAGACACAAGCTCATTGAGATTTATCTTTTCATATTCAACCTTGGTGTGCATCTGCTTGTCAGGGGTATATCTTAATCTAGACGGCAGTATCCAATCGGATCTTCTGTAAGGTTCTTTGACTTTGGGGACTAGCGATTCGTACAAGTCCTTTACCTGAATCCCTCCTATTTCGTTGTTTTCATCACATGCACCATAGGTAGCTGCATCTCCTACCTTTTGACTCTTCCTTAATAATCGAGTAGACCTTCTTCCGGATCGGGCAGATTCTGGTTCAGGTATTATGCTTGACATGGATATATTGCCGTTAATCTTGGTGCTCTGTTGTTCCGGAATTTTTTGAGCTTCTGGGGACGTATTTGCTAGCGTGGTCAATTGGCCTCCAGTACATTGCTCATTTGACTCACTTACTACAATTTCCTCGCTATGGGTTTCATTACTGGGAACTCTCTCAAATTCTTCATCATCTTCATCATCGGAATCTAATGTCATGGAAGAACCAGAGTCTGCAATTGGTACTCGGATTGTAATATCATGGGTTCTCCTCGATCTGAAACGGCGTTTTCCATGATTTCTCATCACATTTTTAATGTTAACATGCCCACTTGCAGAAATACCCTTTTTAAAGGTGTTTAAAACAAAAAATTCATGGTATGACTCAAATTCGCATGGTTTAACGGATTTTGAAGCTTCTTCGAACTCACAGAACATTGATTGCCTTTTCTTTTTTAGTTGTTGTAACTTTTGCCATGTTACGTTGGCGGTATTCGAACCATCTGTACCTGCCGTCTTCAGTGAAACTTTTTGAGAATTTTGCATTCCTTCGTGATTAGTTTCACTTGGATCCCCTGTGTGTTTAACTTCTTCCTTTTTTTCTATGTTTTCGTTATCATTATTTTGCACTAAAAACGTCGATGAAGAAAACTCGTATTTGTTTTCGAAAGTATCACCCTTTGATCTTAAATTTTCAGTAATATTATTGAGAATAATTTCCGACATAGCTAAATGCTACTGGCGCTTTTACAGTCTCTCTTAGATTTAAGGCACTTGATAAGGTTGTTTGTTTTTTTCGTTATTACAAGTTTTGTATTAAAGGAAAAAGATGACTTTTCTGACCTTTAAAAATCTTCACGAAAGGAAGAAAAGCTGTAAAAAAAAAGAATAAATAAAAAATGTTATAAAGTCTACTGACACACCGCTAGAAAATTAGCTCAGTAAATGTTTAATGTTCTGTCAATGTTGCCAAAGGAAATTCTGTTTCCATAAAATAAAAGTCTATGTGGAGTTGTAGGGGCCGGTAAAATGAAGCAAGTTTCCCACAGCTGGCTCCTTGATATCTCTCTTGTTTAATTTCTGGCGTACTTCGCGAAGCATCAATACCCCTGTCAAAATAGTGGAGAGCACTAAAAGACTGTTAAGTGGTGTTGGATTCATTTTAAACGTGGTGTGCGTCAACTTGTCTAGGACGCTTTGAACCATGTTAAACACGCCAGATACGCAAACTAGCAGGCCATAAACCGTCCCAAAAGTATCGAATCCAAAAACCTTGGAGATGTAGTCTGAAAGAACTGTGTACAAAAATGGCCGGTAGACTACTAAAATTAACATACCAGTTAGTTGCGCCACAAAGCTTCCTGGAATAAGGCCCAGAACACCCACAACGACGGAGCTTGTGAAAAGAGTCACCAGAATGTTGTAAGTCTCCATGTTGTCCAAAATAATTCCGGTCAAGGGAATCGCCACCACTCCACCGAGTGGAAGGGCGATGTCGAAGATGGAATTCATCTTCAGCGCCAATTCAGGGTCTCTGAGCAGATATTCCTCTTGAGATCTAACCGTGGCCACATAATAGTTTATTCTCAGCATGCAAATTGTGATAAACATAGCCATCAGGTAGAATAATGGGTTGGTTATTTGTTGGCGCAGCGATTTACCATGTAAAAGGCCAAACATACCTCCTGATTTCTGTTCCAATCTCCTCTCCACATAAAGTTCCAACACAGACTTTCTACGCTTACTATGAGTACGTGCTTCTTCGTTGCGTGCCGCAGAATCTTCATCCATCAATGATCTACGTTCTTCTTCGTCTGAGCAGAATGCAGATGCACTATCACCCTCTAGCAACCGCCCATTCTCATCCAAATGCTCCACAGAAAGCTTCTCCACCGCTCCCTGGGTCTTGTAGGAGTCCTTGGGCAATACCGTCAGTTGACTGACAAGGATGAGCAGCGGCACCAGCATGTAAATTAGGAAGAAACGCGATAAGTGGAAATTGCCATCCCAATGTTGGTAAGCAATTCTGTAGAATAAGAACAACGCAGCAGAGCAATCAAACGTACCTGTGATTAAGGACAAAACTGAACCTGACCTTCTGGGGAAGCTATTGGCCAACTGGAAGCTTGAAATGAACACAAATGGCCCACCGATGGCAAGCATGGAGTAACCAACCAAATATGGATCTAGAAAAGACTGAAACTGTTTAGACCAGATGTACATGGCAGAGCCTACGCTGAGAAAAATGGCGCCAACGATACCAGTGAATCGAGGCCCATAGTGGTCCAGTACCCAACCAACGGGTAGGGCCACAATATTGGTGATACCTGCAGCCAAAGTGAAGATGAAATTCAACTTAAGGTCCTGCTCAGTGCATGGAACAGACGATTCCAGGGGGCAGTATTCCTGGTACACCTTTTCTCCTATCAAAACTGTCTTAAAAGCAGCAAACCCAAAGACTATACCAGCTGAAAGCAGACACCAAGTACTGGCGCAGCCAATCTGGATGATCTTTAACGTAGTGGAAGTCATGGCTACTGGTATTGGGAACTTGTTCCACTTGCTTCCGCTTCTTTGAGTAGTTTGTATAAATACAACTTTGTTAGTATTGCTTTCTCATCTCGTGCGATAAGCAGGTTGCTCGGGCAACATTTAGTGTATGTAAACTTCTATCTAGTCCTTGATTTTTACAGTGCCCATCATTGAGTCAATGGTCCCCAGCAGGTCTTCCCCCAAGTCTGGTTGCGTAGTGTCCTTCTTCTTCTTCGTCTCCGGTTGTGTCTTGGCAGGTTCCTTCTCGATCATCTGTAGCCAGTTACACACTTGTGATACAAAATGCTTTGAATTGGGGACGAAGTGGCCCCCGGGATGCTTCAGGAACATCCTCTTGTCCTCTTCACTTGAATTGTAGAGTTCTAGCATCCTCGATTCGACCACCACAGTATCCTGTTCCCCCTGGACGTGCAGCGAAGGAACACTGATTGGGTGTTCATCATAGGATGCCTGAAACCGCAGTGGCTCGAGTTTAAATCCACTGAATGCCACAAAGAACTTGAAGGGGGGTTGCTGTTTCTCGGTCAGGTTTAGCAGCTTATTGAAATTGGTCAATAGGTACCCGGCGAATGCTGCACCTTGGCTGAACCCTATAATCCCTTCAAAGGGCCCATGCTCAACCACGTAGTCGTGCAGGTAATTCATAACGCATTGATCTATGTCGAAGTCCGTCGACTCTAGGCTCTTTCTCTTCCACCACCCAGCGTACTCGTCTGTGGTGTTCGACTCTGATGGCACATCCAAGACCTTTTCATCGTTTTTCTTGATGTTGTGCATGGCCATGACCTCCTTTTTAGTGATACCTATAGGACCCGTTGGATAGTACAGCTCGAAGCCTAGCTTGTTCAAGCTCTTACGAAGACCTCCAGTCTTGGAGGAGAAAATCTTGCCCGACTGAACAAATCCATGGAGTAGAAGAATTCTTTTGCGAGCCGCCTGGGCCGTAGGAGACATTTTTTTTCTTCTGTTCGTTGGATCTTTTCTCCTGCTTGTATTCTTCTTGTCCTTCCAGGAGTAAAAGCTCGCTAAAGATCAACCTTGAAATATATATAATGCAGGAGAAAATCAACATGCACAGCTACGTATGAGCACCTGGCGGAATCTAACAAGCTGGGTCCACTTTTTCCAGCCACTGTGCAACCTTTTTGGAAAACCCTCTCGAATTGGGCACATAATGACCTCCAGTATGGCTCAAGAACATTTTCGTGCCAGGAGCGCAGGCCTCATACAGCGCCTGTACTTTCTCAGGCTCTGTCACGGTGTCCAATTCCCCTTGTACGTGTAAAGAAGGTACGCTGATGGGATGTTCAGCGTACTGTACCTGATACCTTGCTGGTTGGAACTTGAACCCACTGAAAGCAATGAAGAACTTGAATTGCGGCTGCTGCTCAGGTGTCAGGTTTAACAGACCATTGAAATCTGTCATTAAATATCCACCGACGCCAGCACCTTGACTAAAACCTATCAATCCTTCAAAAGGACCGTTGTCGATCACATACTCGCGCAGATACTCTAGTGTCGAGGGCAAAACCTCGTAGTCTCCTTTAGCGGCATCAGAATGAATCCAGGTCAATACATCGCTCACGCCACTAGCAACCACTTCATCGCTTGCACCGTCTGGTACATCCGCTGGAGACATCTTGTTGTTCGCAGTAGCATAGCAGAGCTCAAATCCGAGCTTCTCGAGCTCTGCTCTTAAGCCCTTAGTCTTGTGGGAGAAGTATTCACCAGACTGGGCTATTCCATGGAGCATTAAAACTTTTCTAGCCATCTAGAGCTTGATTCGAGTGTTTTCTTGCGCCTTTGCAATCTTGATGAACTGCTCATCTCTAACATTTTGATATTGAAAAATATCAAAAAAGTTGAAATATTTTAGACAAAATTTAAGATTTTATCTAAAAACCAACCAAGATCCAAGCTCTTTGGGGGTTCCGATCGTCTTACAGGGGGGTTGAGTTAGTTCCAAGCTGCTAGACCGCTCAACGATTTTATCGTGACGAGATCGGTGGGTTCCTCTTGTGGTGGTACAAGTCGGTAGATCAAAGAGCCACTACCAAGAAAGTATGCAAGGTTGTCAACACATTGAGCAGGTGTTCCAGAATGAGAGGTCTAAGGATGGCGTCATAAAGACCTGCAACGCTGCCAGGTATATGATCAGCCATTTTACCAAAAAGGAGAAATACACTTATGCGATGAAATGCTCTGAATGCCATGAGATCAATGCTGGGGCTAATTTTATGTGCTTGCAATGTGGTTTCAGTGGATGCTGGAATGGTAATCATTTCTTGTCACACAGCAAGAAAGTAGGCCACGTCTTTGGTATTAATTCGAGCAATGGGCTGTTATTCTGCTTCAAATGTGGGGACTATATAGGTAGCAACGAGCTCATTGCGGCATCCATGCTCAACAAATATTGGGATGATGTGGTCACGAAGACCGAGGTACCGATTCTGGAGAATCGAGATGGATTGCGTGGCCTGTTGAACATGGGATCCACTTGTTTCATGAGTTCCATTGTGCAGTGCTTGATCCACAATCCTTACTTCTTTCAATACTCCATAAATCAGTTGCATAGTCAGTGGTGCCCTCTGCAGGATCCAGCGACCTGCATTTCGTGCGCTCTGGATAAGATTTTGTGGGAATTCTATGGCCACCCAGAAGTGGAGAGGTTGCCCAAAGACCGTCCCAACAGACGAGATGAATATTCGGGCTTCATTGGCCTTCTGATTTCCTCTTGGAAGATTAACGAGAATTTGGCAGGGTACTTTCAACAAGATGCGCACGAGTATTGGCAATTTCTTTTGAATCAGTTGCATAATGATTACATGGTTTGTCACAACAAGTCCCCAGAAGATACCCATTTTGCCGACTTGTGCGACTGTATTGCACACTCGGCTTTCCAAGGATACTTGAAGAGTTCCATTGTGTGCCGCAAATGCCAGATGGACTCCAAGACTACCACTGATCCTTTCATGGATCTTTCACTAGACATTAAGGACAAGTCCAACTTGTACCAGTGCTTGGACAGCTTTCACAAAAAAGAACGACTGCATGATTTCGATTTACATTGTAAACGTTGTAAGACCTCCCAAAACGCCATTAAGCGTCTCATCATCCATAAATTGCCTGCCGTCCTTGTGCTCCAGTTAAAAAGATTCGAGCACCATTTGAACGGGAACAGTGTTAAATTAAACGACATTGTCGAGTTTCCCCTTTATTTGAATATGCGCAATTACTGTGACAACAGCGATTCCGACGATGGTATTGTTCCGGACATTTTATTCGAGTTGATTGGAATCATCGCGCATAGGGGAACGGTGAATGAAGGCCACTACATTGCGTTCACTAAAGTGACCAGCGGCGAATGGTTTAAGTTCAATGATTCGATGGTCTCTTCTATCACAGAGGAGGAGCTCCTGAAGGAGCAAGCATACTTACTTTTTTATGTAGTCAATCAAGTTAATTGAACCTTATGGCATCATTAGTCTATCTAAGTAATAAATAAATAAAAATCCTATTAAGAACAGAGAGCGCATAGGATCAATCAAAAAAATCATCCTCTTCATCATTCGAAATGGCTCCAGTGCCAATGTTGAACTTGTCCTTAATTCCCGATCTGATGCCCTTCCCAGCAAATGTCAACTTTCTGGCTTCACGGTCCTCTTCGCTGTCTTGATTCATTATCAGTCTATTATCCTTTTCGTCAAGAGCTCCAACTCTCACCATGCATTGTTCAAAATCGTCCAACTTGGTGTCATTGCCACCCAATTCTAACAATGTTATTAGGCTTTTCACAACTTCTCCTCTATAGTATACCAAGACAGTAGGGCAATTAGATTCTGGATAGTTTTCAATGGCTCTATTGCCGGCTATTTCCACGAACTTGATCTCAGGGTATTTGTGGGCTAAGATAATGAACAAATGAGACAATATACGACTTTGCAGTTTACTTTGTAGTGAAAGGTGAACAAAAACGTAGACCCCAGCAGTATTTTCCGTGTTCTTTTTATCGTCGCCATCGTCCAGATAGTCACTTTCTTTATGTTCCTTGACATCTCCCATACTGGCCAACGTGATCTCCTTGTCGTACTCCGGCTTATTAATTTCAAACACTTCGCCGAATTTGGATCTCTCTTGTAGCTTGGCAATCTCTTTTAACCTCTTCTGCTTGTACATGTTTAGGAAGTCTTCATCCTCTTCATCCTCTAGATCTTCCAAAGCCTCTAAATCTTTGTCTTCTAGTCTATTCTCGTGCTGCTTTTGCAGCGCTTCATCTAGAGCCTCTTCAAGGGCTGCAGTGGGAGAAGGAGGCCTCTCTGGAATCACACCTTTTTGTCTCAAGATATCGTTCCATTCTGTGTCTTCGGACTCGTCTACTTGGACTTGAACCAACGGATCGTTCTGCATATTCGTGGTGACTGCTATTAATTGTGTGTCACGGTGACAGGATGACTTTTGCGCCAAATTACTCGCTCTTTGATGTTGCACTCATCATCTTTCTGTATGTTAATTATATCACTTCAACGTTTCCGAGAAAGAAAAACATTAAATAAATAAAAAAAAATGCGAATTTTTGATGAAAACTATATGGTAGTTATAAATGCTAACGGACCTGTCTTATTTCCTTTTCCTTGCCAGCAGGCTACTTAGGATGTCTGTTTTTGGTGTGCGTGTTGATTTGGATCTGCTACTGCTGCTCGATTTGCTCGCTGTCCTAGACTGCTTGCTTTTTCTGGACGTAGATGGGTTACTAGTCTTCTGGTCTGAATTGCTAATATTCGTAGAATTGTTCGTTTCCTCGCCATACAACGCTAGGTCATACGCACTATCACTGTCATCGTCTGATATTACAATAGAATCGTTTACTGGAGGTGTCGTCTTTTTCCTTTGAGAAGAAGCCGCTTTCATGATAGACGGTTCCTCAGTCAAGTTCGTCTCTGCAGGGGTTCCAATAGGAGTCGCTGCAGAGATTACACTTGGCGTGGCAGTAACTTGGTTTATCGAATCTCCGAAGTTTGATGAATCCACACTATAGTTGGCTCTTTTCACTTGTCTCATGAGACTCTTGATTTGTTCTGGATTATCAGATTGCAAACCACCGCCACTGGATACGATGAGGTCTACCTCATTCTCTATTTCGTGGTCTATGAATTCCTTAAGGGCATTTTTCTCATCTTTATCCACAAATTTCTTGACAGCTTCGTTCATACCGATTTCAGGCAATAACGACAATTGCATCTTGTGCAACAGATCATTAACCAGTGTTTGCACCTCCAGTTCACCACCCCGCTCATGGATTAGCCTTTCTACGTCAGTATCGTCTACAGTCATGGACCCCGGTCTCTTAGAGGTAACGTTGGCCGGACGTCTCTTTTTGTAAAACTGGACTACATTGTTACCGTTCGCAACACGGCCCACAAATCTATTGCTGAACCTTCGAGGGTTTTCCACCTGGTAGTCGATCATCGATTGGTTGCCGCCGGGTCCACTGTAGTCGACTCGCAGTCTAACAAGCGGTAGCGGCAACTGCGCTGCTGTGGAATCTTCTTCTTCTAATTCGTCCAAGTGGTCCCCCAACTTTCGTTTAGTTTCCTCATTGGCTTCCGCAATCATCTGTTCCACTTGTTCAACAAGATATTTGGAGATGCCCTCCTTGTCGTGCGGTTTTAAATGGTTGACTTCTTGCAAAGAAATAGATCTCATTAGAAAAGCCCTTACGCTAGTCAATGGAATCGGCGTTAGTTGAGGAGCGCAGTCGTGGCGGATCTCCAGAATGAAAACATTTTTCGGTTGGGCTTCAGCGTCACACAGCGAAGTTGCCACTGAGGAACCAGGCTGAAGCACGTCGAACTGCTTCGATGGGTTATGAACCAAGTGAGGAATGCACTCGTGTTCGTGGCCCCAAACCACCATGTTCAAGAAATCCGGTAAAAATTGCTCAGGAAGGAATGCAGTATTTGTGTGCCCAGTATGGTTCTGGTGGACACACATCAAATTGAACCACTCACCTTCTCTCATGGTGGGAACTTCAAATGTAATGTTTCCCTCTTTGAAAGTACGAAATAGCCTCTCGTCACGAACAGACGCCATACCGTAGAGTGCCAGCTTCGTTATTCCTTTTTGAAATAGCAGCGGCTTTATTGTAATCTTGTCAGCCTCCAGCACTTTGCCAAAATGGTTTACCAATCCACTAACCTGTAGAAGATCCATGGGGCACAAGAGACCTTCACCGGAGGCATCGTCGTGATTACCAGCAATTGCAAACATCGGGATGGCAATGTTGAAATTGGGATCCTCGTAATTGACATCTGTGAAATCGTTATAGTGGAACACCTGTGATGGGTCACTCAAAAGTTCCAATTCACAAGGTTTGTCGCCCATGCAACCCAATCTGAGTGACTTCATCACCTGGTACATCGACTTCTTCGACGGCTTATTGACGTGGAATAGGTCGCCACCTTGTAAGATCATATCCACGTTGTAATTCCTCGCCATCATCATTATTTCGTGGAAAGTCTTCCAAGAATCATCCCCAGTAATGGGATCCGTCTCGTTGTAGCCCACATGGTTGTCCGTAGTGATCAGTATGCGTATCGTGTCGCCATCGGGGTACTCCATGATCTGACTTTCGGACTTCTGCTATGTCATGAGCGAGGTCTGGTGGAGTTAATCGTATAAGCTCGGACTTCTGACATGAAAACTTACGAAGTTCGAGGAAAACTAGAAGCTCGAAGAGAAACAGCATAAAGGACCATGACTAGGGATTCTAACGTTGTTGAAGCCAACGTCGTGAGGTTGCTTGTTATCAGGCATGGCCAAACTGAGTATAACATCAAGCAAATTATGCAGGGACATTTGGACATCGGTTTGAACCAAACAGGGTTCGAGCAGGCCAAATTACTGGGTGAGAAGCTGGCCGAGGAGTCTATTGTGTTTGACTCGGTCGCAAGCAGTGATCTGACAAGATGCAAGCAGACTGTTGCAACCGTCTTGGAGGCATCTCATCAATCTGTGCCTGTGAAGTACTACTACGGGCTTCGCGAGCGTTGCATGGGAGTTATAGAGGGCATGCAGATCAAAGACGCCGAGAAATACGCTGTCCAGCATGGCAAGAGTTCCATCAAGGATTTTGGCGAATCGGCCAACGAGTTCTTGGAAAGGTTTTCCACTTGTTTTACTTCAGTGGCGGAAGAGGCTGCGGACAATGGAGATAGAACCGTGGGAGTCTTCACTCACGGCGGAGCCATTAGGACGTTGCTGGTCTGGCTCAATCCTAATTCAATGCCTAGTCCCCTTAAAATTCCTAACACTTCCATTACTGTGGTGGACTACTTCAAGGACACAAAGGAGTTCAAGGTTAGGAGTGTGGGAGACACACAACATCTGGAAGGTGGATCAGGGTCCATTAAGTTTGTGGGCGATTCGAGAGTCTTTTAAGGTTATGATATAGTAGCTGTTTCAATATAATGCTATCAGCAAGGAACATAATTTCTTGTTTGCTGTAACAAGTGCCTTGTCTTATACACCACCGCATGTCACTGCTTCCAACGACACCAGAACTTGCGCCTACGAACAACTGAAAGCTCTGGCTGGTAGGACTGTGCCCAATGTCGTTTTGGTCTACGTCAGAGACCTGCAGGGTTCGTCAAGGGCCAGATCCCAAATTTCATCAATGTTCCCTGTAGGTCTTATCCTCAGGGTCTTGCACTAGAGGAATCGTTATTCGAAGCTACTTTCAAGACCGTGAAGCCTTCCCTAGACAGGAAAATCAATAGTTTCTGTGCCTCAGGTAGACGAGCATCTGAGGCTCAAAAAGTCGCTGTAGAAGTTGGCTACAAGATGGTATCGATCTACCCTGGTTCCATCAACGATTGGGTCGCGAGGAAAAGCGCAAATGTTTAGCTTGACAATTGTTTTGGCCCCCCTTGTTTGTTTTTGTTTTTAGTTTACTCATATAAGGCTGCAAGCTCATTAACTTTCTACCATTCACCGTTACTACCTACTGTCGAAAAAAGTAGTCAACAGCCAATGTTGAGATCTTTTGGTTTGTACAGAACTTCCTGCCAGTCGCCATCGACAGTCCTACTCAGAACCATGTCAACTAAGACTCCAAGGGCTTACAAATTCCAAGACGTTAAACGCCTCGTGGAGCAACCTGAGAAAGGTAAGCTGTTGGTGGACGTGAGGGAACCTAAGGAATTGCAAGCCTACAAAATGCCCACGGCAGTTAACATCCCCCTGCAGAGTGCTCCAGGGGCCCTCTCATTGCCTGAGGATGAATTCAAGGGCTTGTTCCACTTTGCTAAACCTCTCCGCAGCGAAGAATTGATATTTTTCTGTGCCAGGGGCATCAGAGCCAAAGCTGCAGAGGAATTGGCTAGATCCTATGGCTATGAAAATACTGGTGTCTACGAGGGATCCATCAACGACTGGCTGGCCAATGGTGGGGAGAAAGTCAAGCCCAATTGATATTATCAGTTCATATATAGTATATTAAATTATTTGTGAAATTCAAACTGTCTAAACTCTTTGCCCAACCGCTTCTTCCTCTTCCTCTCCATCGTCTTTTCGCGCTGCTTGGCCTTCATGTGGTCAAACTTCCATTTTTGCACGACCTTACGCCTTTCAGACTGCTTTAAGTGAAATTTGTTCTTATGGTCCTTGTTGAGCTGGCTCTCGTAGTCCCTTACAATTTGGCGTTCCAAGTCCTTGTTTTTCATGGTCTGCAGCCTAGACTTGGTGCTTTTGAGTGTATGCTCCAATTCTTCCAACTCATACTGTGGCATCTTCGATATGAATTTACGATCTTTTAAGAGAGATTCCATCTCGTCAATCTCCCTTTTTCTGTAGTCATCTAAAAATCCATAACGTCGCCTAATGACAGTGCTGTCAGTGGGACCACCGGTAGATTTGTCGAACCTGATATCTTGATAAAGGTTTGGATTTTGGTTTTTAGAAGTTCTCAGACCTGGGATTTCTCTCACTTTGGATACTCGTTTTTTGGCAGATTGTTCAGTGGGTGCATGTTTGCTCCTCTTCTTCTTCTTCTTCGGTTTATTTGAGCTTTCCTCCTCATCTTCTTCAAAGAATTCAGAATTTGAAGAGTTCGTTTCTGACTCAGATTCGGTTTCGGTTTCGGGTTCTGGTGTTGGCTCAGCGTGTGGCTTCAGTTTAGGTTTGGATAAACGAGGTTTAGGCGAGGGTTCGGCCTGATTACGCTGTTTGGCATCTTCCTTCTGCATCATGGCGTCTGCTTTTTTCAAGGAACCAAATGACAGCGTCTTCAACTCGTCATCGTTAGACTCATCCGCACCACTTTCGTCGGTCCTCTTCTTGAGCAGCTCCTCCAAATCTCCCTCCTCCTCCGACTCAGACTCAGCAGTACCAGGACGGATATTTTTATAATAATAGGACATGGTGCGTCTCGAGACGTTGATATGGTTCTTTATCAGTTATTGTAGCTAGCTCATCGCTTCTCATTGCATCTTTAATTTTTCACTAGGTCGCAGAGTACGGAACTGCAATAGTTAAATTCTTAGAAACAGTTTTCCTGTAAGAGGTTTTTGCGTGTCAAGCCATTGGGTCAATCGGCTTACAATCAGCTAATAAATTTTAGCAATATAATTAATTTAGATATTGGGTTATACACCATTCTGCAATTTTTTATGTTTTATTTGAAATTTTTTCAATGATGAGAATTCGAAATAATTATGCAACATAATTATTTAGCTCCCATTCACGACTTTGTAAAAGAATCCTTCTATATACATCCCAATAACTTGATATTTCAAGAATTTGGACGTACCATGAGTGTTGGAAAATAAAATACTACTCCGCCACTAAGAATGAACTATAATGAATATTTGGCAATCGTTGAGCGCGTTAAACTTATTACCAACAGGTACATTATTTGCTTAGATGGCTCTAACCATGTATCGCTTCCTACAAGTCCAAATGTTTTGTACGTATATGAAACTACCGCTCAAGCACGCTCAAACTATATTTACAAGTACCACATTCCACCCTCTCAGCTGTTCTCGATTGTTTCCTTCAAACTGAGCTGCCTCGAGTGGGCATCAAAATGGTTCGATAGTTGCTGGAAAGAGTATTGAGTGGGATCAACTTCCATCGTCTTCTTGTCCTTAAACGTAACTTTGATTAGGGGAGCCTTTGTCGAGCTATTGCTTAGCACTTCATTCTGTATCTGTGTCCCCACTTGCCTCTGGGAAGGTGGAATAGAACTTAGCACAAGTCTGGCAGTTTTAGCTGGATGCACTGTTAGCATACATGTTTCTGAAAATATAACACATTAAGCCACGAATAATGACGTTCAAACTTCACATACCTTCTTTGCCAAAAGGATTAAACTTAACGACAACTTTGGAGAAGTACTTGGTAATCATAGCTCGTCTTCTTTAGATCTGGCCTTTCACAATTGATGCACTTAATCTTCCATATATGAATTTTTTTTTATTTTAGCCAACTGAAAAAATATGTTCAGAAAAATCGAGTAGCCTGAACATTGGTCATTTTAAACTACTAAGGCAGATTCTGCAGGAGAATGAGTGATCCTGGAAGACAAGGAGTAATCCTTTGAATATTTCTTTAATGATTGGAATTTGTATTTTTCTTTTCGAGCTTTCAGCCCGAAATTTGATATTATTGTTAACTGTCTATTTCTACGTCTACTAAACAAACGAACAGTTCTTTTGCTAAACCTCAGCAACTTTGCCAACTTGAATTCTGCGAAGTTTTAATTTTATCGCGAGAGATATTCAGCAGGTAGAGAGCGCGCTACCGTTTTCTATTAATGTGTATGGACTACGAGAAACTTTACTATCGATGGCAATCGAACGAGCCCAGGATGATTGCTAAATTCTTAGCATCGATTCCTACAGCTCATCGTGCTTGATTTTCTTACTTTTTCCCTTTTTCACGGCAGTCAAAAACTGCTGACGTTTACTCCCAGGACCCTCATTGGGTTTGATATCGAGATTTTGAGCCAAAAATTCGGCTATCTGTATCTTTACGAGCGATTCACCTTCGAAAACATGGACCTTGTCATTCGAAGAATCAAATACCACCAGTAGACTCTTGTCACTGACCATCTGGCTCGGAACCGTTTTTTGCAAAAATCCAAAAATATTTGGGTGTGTCTTGGCCAATTTGTCGTCCTCACCTAGAGGCTTCAATTTCCCATTTGGCACCACAAAACAATCAAGAACACCTAGCCAATCCAGTGCAATGCTTTTATATACTGGAGACAATTCGTCTTTTTTCGAAAAAAGCAGCATGGATGGCCTAGAATCATTTTCGAATACAGCACCTAGCTTGCTTACGCTCAAGAGGCGCTTCACGTAGTTCTTCATTCTAGATAAGGCAAAATCTACAATGGGAGCGAGCTTCCTCTCCCCCTTGTAAACTTCACTGGCATGATAGTCCAATACTACCCTTTGGTGCACAGGCTTCGAGACAGCTACTTTTGGAGGCCTGAAAACCATCAACGTGGGGAAGCCCTGTACTTTGTTCTGGGCACATAGTTGCTTGTTCTTGGCCAGATCGCAGTTCACAGACGCCACCTGCATGACTCCTTCCAAATTGCGAGCCACTTTCTTCATGATCCCCTTCAATTGTTGGCAGTAGCCACACCAAGGTGCATAGAACTCGACCACTGTGGTATAATTAGTCCTATGAATCACCTTGTCAAAATTCTTTGGGGTAAGTTCCATCAAATTTGGGTCATCATCGTAAAAGTTTTGAGCGTATACCAGGCTCTGGAAGCTTACCAGGATGAAAAGCAGGCATTTCAAAATCCACATTATTTTCTCACTGGAGGGCTTTGTAAGTTGCAATGAGTTGTCCCAGGATATCGGTTTTTTTCATCGCCCTAAAAGTAAAACTCAGGTGAAAGTACCCAACTCAACAACTTAGATACAACATGCACAAAACAGAACTCCTTGAGCTGTTTTAAAGGGTCCAGTTAATTTTAAAATGTCTTCTGAAGTCTCAAGAAATTCACCCTACGCGTTTTATGCATTTTACCAGCTTTACAGCTATTTGAACGGCTCTAGGAACTCGCACTCCCCTAATTGGAAGCAGACGGACAAGAAAAGCTTTTCAGAAGTGTTGAAGACTCTGTATCCCAATGCGAAAGTCGACCAGTCTGAAACAACCTCGTTGTTTGTCACTTGGAACAAAAAATCCAAGCGTTCTGGAGATTACGTACTTAGAGGATGTATTGGAACTTTTGCGAAGCCTCCAGTAGTCCAAGGGATTGAAAAATACGCTTTGATTGCAGCTTTGCAAGACCATAGATTTTCACCAATTACAGAGAGTGAACTGCCTTCTCTCAAATGCAGCTGTAACATTCTGCAAAATTTTACAACAATCTATATCAGGGCCAAGGGGGACATCTACGATTGGGATATTGGTTTGCATGGTATCGAGCTTCTATTCAAGCACCCTCGCACAGGTAAAACTTTGAGTGCCACCTTTTTGCCGGAGGTGATGTCCGAACAAGGTTGGGATAAAGAGGAGACGTTTCTAAACTTGATTTGTAAAGCTGGCGTCAGCTCCGACATTCAAGAAATCCTGGACCACTACGATCAGTATTTCATCGAGGTGATTAGGTATGAGGGAAATAAAAGTGCTATCACTTACGAGGAGTTTGAGGCACAGTTGGCCAAGTTAGAGAAATAATGACATCAATGGCGTTATTATGGGGTTATTATGGGATTATTATTGGATAAAACGAATATACTAAAAAAATAAAAAATAAATCGGTTTAATATTACTTGAGGATATATAGTTAATTGTCTTTCTTCGTCTAAGCAGTGTTGTTCTGTTCCCCTCTGTAGACGTGGTAAGGCGATGCCTGGTTCGATGAGAAGATCAACGTGTCTGCAATGACAGTGTTTTGTTTTCTCGAAGTGGCATACACGATGAGATCGGCAACGTCGTCTGCGTACAAGGGTGTAGTGTTCTCGTAAACTTTCTTGGCTTTATCAGTGTCACCACGAAATCTGACCATGGAAAACTCAGTCTCGACGTTCCCTGGGTCAATAGAAATGACTCTAATCTTGGTGTCGATCAACTCCTTGCGTAAACTATCAGTGAATGCTTTCACGGCATGCTTTGTTGCACAGTAGATGGAGCCACCAGGGTACGGCTCTCTGCCAGCAACGGAGGCAAGGTTCACCACATCACCAGAGTTCTTCTTTTTGAAAATAGGCAAAACAGCTTGTGTCACTTTGATCAGCCCCAAGACGTTGGTGTTAAACATACCTTCGATATCCTCATCGGCGATGCTGCCAACTTTCTCCGTACCGAGGGCCTTGCCGGCGTTGTTGATTAGAATGTCAATGTCCTGGAATTCCTTGGGTAGCTTCTCCAAAAATGGGCTGATGGTGTCGATGGCAGTAACGTCAAGCTTGCCGATATGAACTTCAGCAGTTGGGTAGTCCTTGGCGACCTGGTCTTTAATCTCTTTCAACTTATCCAGCCTTCTGGCAGCCAGAATTAATTTGATGTGGCCATTGGAAGCATCCAAATATTCTTTGGCAGTAGCTTGTCCAATACCGGCAGAGGCGCCTGTGATAAAAACGGTCTTGCCTGCAAGTCTCTCAGCAGCTTTTACTCCCTGGGACATCGCGAATCACTAGTTTGTCCGACTAATTGGAAGTATACTTTACGACAATTTGTGACTACACCTTTTATACCCTTGAAGTCTGATATGCAGCCTTCGGAAGATGACCGCCGAGACATCCAAAAAATGCGTAGGTGGGAGTCAAAGCTGTGGATTAACACAATGAAAGGAGAAACCCTCGAGAAATTCAGCCATATTTAGCGGGAGGATGGGGGTAATTTTAACCGATTATAGGGTTTTGGTTGGACTACCAGGTAATTAATTATTGGTCGGAATGTGAATTTGAGATTCTCCGTCGGACTTAGTTGGCTGTAAAGTGTTTTTTGATATTACCAATTCTTTCAGGATGCGAAAATAGAAGGCTTTGAAATCCTTAATACTTTAGAAGGCATCAGCAAATTATGCATTTTTATTTACGAGAAGTGAAATATGGATCAATTGTGCGTGACAGCACACTTACCACCTCGGAGCTTGAACAAAAACTCTAGAATCGAAGTACTATACTAATGTGCCAAGTTTGCGTCTTGTGCACTATTTAATAGAATCGATGCTTGAAAGAGCATGATTTAGTTCAATTCTTAGCCATTGAAGCTTTCGTAAGAGACTTATTTAGAATAGACACCGAAACTCCTGGATTTTTTGTTTGAAGCTGATAATTCGATGTGTTTCTTATAATTTTCACGGAAAGGTTTTCCACAGAAAGGAAATTCTAAAGAGATTCTATTGAATTAATGCAAAAGCAAATAGTACATCCAGAAAATCAGAATTTTCCTGCCAGAACTCGAAGCTAAAATCCTCTGGTATGTAGCCGGACAACGTAAAACATTTATTGGGCCAGGATACCAATGCTAACCCTACTAAATTGCAGCCAAGATAACTCATTGAGTGACACTTTCTGCAAGTATAATTTCACAGATGCTGCTATTACATGATTTTAAGAAACATTGCCGCGCCTAGACTAGATGCTTAGAATTGCAAATATATCAAAAATATATCTTGTGGGCATTAATAGCCGGTATTTTTCCAACTTAGAAGCCATTATAGAGAGTAATTCTACTTTCAACAATGTTGGATCATCAACAACGGCGAGTCCAGATTGGGGTTCAAAAAATATTGAGTGGAACTACCCACTTTATCTGGACACAACCGGATTCGAACCGATGACCTTCTCCATGCAAAGGAGACGCGCTACCAACTGCGCCATGTGCCCATTGCCTTGTGTTTTCTAAGGTAAACCGTAGTGCCAAGTGCGATTTATCCTTTATTGTGTCGACAGTAAGTGTAAATACCCTCACGTCAACGCATGTGCAAAATCCTAGAACCATTCATGTAAAAAAAATAATTAAACTTTATACAGAGGTATATCGTACTTTTCATAAGGGCGTGCCCTCCTCTTCGTTCGACTCTGCCGAGTGAGGGGTGTCAGGGGGCTCAGTGGTATCAATTTTGGAATCGGTAGCTGGAGAGGCAAAATCGACAACATCGCCAGTTCCATCGGCAGAGATTACTTGAGATAGGTTTAGTGGCTTCGTTGCAAAACTTTCTTCAAATTTGCTAAAATCTAGCGGTTCTTCATCCTTAGACATGTCTCTATACTTGTCCGTAACGACTTGCTCTAGTTCAACGGAATTCAAGTATACCAAAGAATCCTCCGTATTGTAGATCCTTGCGTTCAAGAAAATCAGGTGGAAATCCTCAAGCACCTCCTTGAGCGAATCATAAGCACAAGCATCAATTGCCGAGTTGATTGTTTCAAACGCAATCGGATACCTGATCACTTGATAATAATCGGGGAACAATTCCTTGGGTGGCTTTTCAAAAAAGATATCCGACAACCGAGCATCATCATCGCTCGTGTACTCGAGAGCGTATTTGTACAGGGCCTTCGCCTCGTCGGCCACTTGAGTTCTTATTTCGATAGGTTGTGTGGTAGCAGCAGTATCGCGCGCGTATTCCAGCCCAGCTTTAGCTTTGGGAGGACGGCCACGACCACGCCCCCGAATTGCACGAACACGAGTAACAGTACTTTTACGACTTCTGCCACGCGCTCGTGCTTTGGTAGATTTAGAAGTAGTTTTACCCCCTGTTGTGACAGAAGACAATGATGACTCCTCGTCTGCCTCTTCCGCAACTGCTCCGGCTTCCGGCACTGTATCACCGCCAGCATCCGATCCCTTATCTGTTCCTGGATCATTCGAAGGAATGGGAGTTGAGCCTTCAGTCACTATTTCTGCAATTCCATCTTCAAGCTTCGCCCTCTTGCTGGCGATTCGAGACTTACCAGCCCTACGTTTCTTGGAACTTGTGCCCGCCCCATCATCTTCATCATCACTTAGTTCAAACTGCTTCAGCCATTGCTCCTCGCTTACGTTGTCACTATATGTCATAGTCTTACGTTCTCTTGCTCCACGTCCTCCATAAGCAGCAGCGCTCTCGGAATCTTCGCGCTCCAGCTCTATGTCCAGGTTTTGATGGTATATATCAGGGAGTTCGTTTTTCTCCATTAGTCTCGTCGTGATTCCCATTTCCAGTGCCTTACGAGAACGTTCGGCATCAATTTCGGCAAACACAGTCAATTCGCCCTCATTCCTTGCTAAAAGTTCGTTAATCTCAACATCGTCAACATCGTCCCCACCATCGACACCCATTTCTCTCTTCTTTTTCTTTTCGTCTTCAGCATCCAACAAGGATCTCAAGAGCGCCTCCTGTTCTTCTGCTGTGGATTTATTATCGAATTTACCCGCCTGGATAACCTTGCCATCAATATCTAGTTTTTTGTGAGCCCTCTCTAAAATAACTTCTTCCACGGAATTCTGAGTAATTAATCTCAAAATTCTCACCTCGTTCTTTTGACCGATTCTGTGAGCCCTATCCTGGGCTTGCAAATCTTGGTGAGGATTCCAGTCAGTGTCAAAAATAATAACAGTGTCTGCAGTTTGCAAATTCAGACCAAGGCCACCAGCCCTGGTGGACAAAATGAAGCAAAAGTAACCAGAGCCTTCATCGTTAAACAGCGAAAGAAGTTGGCTTCTCTCGTCAGATTTCGTATGCCCATCCAATCTCAAATACCTCACATCAATATATCTCAGGAAATCCTCCATAATATCCATAATTTGAGTCATTTGAAAGAAAATTAAAACCCTATGGCCTGTGGCCTTAAGCTTGGGCAAAACCCTCTCCAGTAATTCCAGCTTTCCGGCTACACGCCAAATAGTTGCATTGGTCTCACGCGTTGGATTGATTTGATCCTCCACAGCTTCAAAGACGAATGGATGATTACAGATCTTTTTCAATTGCATAATTTGGTTGTTAAAACCACGCAAACCAACCATCTTTTTATTGGCCTGGTCTCCTATGAATAAACGACGGTGCTTCAGCATTTGCTGATACATAACTTGCTGCAACGCGCTCATTTTGCATTTGATCACCTTCTCGACTTTATCAGGCAACTCTCTTTCGACATCTTTTTTCAAACGGCGTAGCAAAAATGGGCGTAGAACTTTATGCAGCCTCCTAATCACCAGTAACATCTCTTCTTCGCTCAATTCTATTTTATCTTGACCACCTGCACTAGAAAATGGTGTATTGAACCACTCATCGAACGACTTGACAGAATTGAAAATCTTGGGCAAAACAAAATTTAGCAAAGCCCAAAGTTCTGGCAGGTCATTCTGAAGAGGAGTACCGGTTAGAATCAACCGGTAATCCGAATGATAGAAAGTATTCAGCGTCAGTGATAGCTTCGATTGACTATTTTTCATCCTGTGACCCTCATCAATAATCATATGGATCCACTTGGGTTTGGACAATACAGCCTTTTCCTTGATGACGTATTCAAATGTCGTCAAAACAACGTCAAATTCTCCAGATTTGATGATTGCTTGTTTAGCCTTTCTTTCATTGGGAGCACCTTTATAGGAAACCGCTCTAATAGAGGGTGCCCACTTTTCAAATTCTGAACTCCAATTTGTCAAAGTTGACAGAGGAACAATCACTAAAAATGGGCCTTTTACGTTCTTCTTTTCATATAGATACGTGAGAAGCGAAATTGTTTGAATCGTTTTACCCAAACCCATCTCGTCAGCCAAGATACCGTTCAAGTGATTATTGAACAAAGAAACCATCCATTGCAAACCTTTCAATTGATACTCTTTTAATTGACCACCTACTAAGATGGTGGGTTGCTCTTTAATTTCTTCTTGAATCCTGTGTGCCACATTGTAGTAATCAACGTTGGATTGTTCCTCCTCATCCTCTTCATGAAGTTTCGAACCAATATCATCCACCTCTGGCGATTCTTCAGCCAAATGCGAATCTATCATGTCTTTAGTATATTCTTGCTGATCTCTTACAGCCCTGGTCAACGTATCCAAAAATGTATTCGTTTGTTTCAACAAATGCGTAATTCTTGTGTCCTTAGTCTGGTCTAAAAGCTTTATGTAGGCCTCCTCATCATTTGCCTTCAAAGCGATTAAACGCTCTTTGGCTTTTCTTTCAGCTCGCTTTTGTTCCTCCTTCTCTACATTGGCGTGAATGACAATCAGTTTGTGTCCGAATTTGACACGTCTTGTCCTATTGTCCAATTTACTGTTGTGAATATTGACACACGATTTTCTAACGGCCTCCAATCTTTTTATTTTTTCAACCCTCTTCTTTTCATATTGCAAGGATTCATGCTTTTTATAAAGCTCACCTGTGAGTAAAGCATCTTGAACATTGATATTTCTTATCTTTGAGAGGAAATTTGGATGAGTGTTGGTCAGTAGAGAACTCTGATACCAAAGAAATTGTAGCACATGGCCTCTTACTGCCTTTTGAAGGGGCAAAAGTTGAAGCGCATAATAATCATAAATACTTTGCTCTTTGAGATTTTCATCCGTTGAATCGTCAACAATTTTGGACAGGCAGTCATCTACCGCCGTGTCCAAGTTGAGGGCAATTAAAGTTTGGTAAATCTCTTCGGCAGTGTGAATGTCGATACCCACAGGCAACAAACCTGGTGTTATGGACAACTTAGGTTGCGAAGAGTTGGGAAAGAGACTATGGTAATCTACTTTTTCAGTCGGTAGTAGTGGCAAGCTAAATGAATCTACCATCAATTCAGGATTGGAAGTGTCCACCACACGCCCTACCTCTTTATTCGTCTTAATGAAATTATTCAGTGGTAGAGGAGCCTTCTGTTTCGGTGGGATTCTTTCCTCCTCCGAAACAGGCCACTGGTTCTGAGATTCCGAACTCGAATCACTCTGGCACGGTTGCGGGGGCTGTGCATGGGCGCTAACGCTACCTAGGGATTGCTCTCCCTCCACCTTTGGCTGGGTACTACCGGGCGTCCCAGCCAAGGCATTGGGTGTGCCAGCGACACTGTTGGGCGACCCGCTGCCTTCTGCCATGGGGGTCGCTCCGGCGGAAATATGCGCCTTGAAAACCCTATCCTTCTGTTGTTGTTGTAGATGCTGTCTCTGTAACTGCTCTTGATGCTGCAACTGCTGTCTCTGTAACTGCTCTTGTTGCTGCAACTGCAGCTGCTGCAGGCGAGCATTTGCCATCTGTGGAGTCATCTGCTGCGGCATGGGAGTTTGTTGCTGCTTTGCGAGCGGCACTTGCTGACGCTGCTCAGGTGGTGACTGGGCCACTCCATTCACAGCAGTCTGTTGTTGATTAAGTTGCCTCTGCTTAACAAACTCACTTAATGCCATTAGCATCTTCTTGAAATCCGGGGCATTGCTGATTGACTGCTGAATAACACTCTGGCAGTCCGCTGAGACCGGATTCTGGTTAACTAAACATTTGAGAGAAGTTATCTGAGCCTTGAGAAGTTCAGATTGCTCTGGAGTAAATATACTGTTGTGATGGAGGGTTTGCGGTGCAGGGTGCCCCAGCGGCTGCCCCGGCCGTTGCTGCTCTCGAGGTTGCTGTTGCTGATCTCTAGGCTGCTGCTGACCATTTTGCACCGCTGATTCTGCTAGCAACGGACCTGACCGTTGCTGTGGAATCGGTTGCGGTGTTCCTGAACCTTGCCTATACTGGTTCAAAGTCTGTAACTGAGGCAATCCATTTTGCCCTGATCCTGGTTGCTGCTGTGGCTGTCCCTGTAGCTGCTGCTGTTGTTGCCCCTGTAGCTGCTGCTGTTGTTGCACTTGTAACTGCTGCTGTTGTTGCCCCTGTAGCTGCTGCTGTTGTTGCCCCTGTAGCTGCTGCTGCTCCTGTTGCTGCTTGGCGGCTACATGAAGCACCTTGGTGAAATAGATAAACTCTGGCACGTTGGGCGCATTTTCACCATGTTCATTCCGAAGTTGTTGCCATCTCTATAAAAAAAAAGTATGTTAGTAACTTTATCATGGACACATTCATCATATCCTCACCCACCCTCTTATCACATACCAAGTAACATCGGTTGATTTCTTCTTTGGTGAACTGTCGCTGAGGGATTTCCAAGTTCATACCGAGAACCCAACTCAACACTTAATTAAACTGAACTGAAGCAACCAAACTCTCGATAGAGGCTCGAAAGAAGCTTCAAACTCAATAGATTAGCCGTGCAATGGAGAACCCCTGGGTAACTATGGCACTCTTGTCTCAGCCCTTTGCTCTCCTTCAAATGTGGTATACTTCTTTGTTTACCACTAGGAACCATCTTCAACCCGAAAAAAAAAAAAAAAAAAAAAAAAAAAAAAAAAAAAAGCACCCCATGTAGCGATATACGAAATATCGATGAGCTGCAAGAGCTCACTCCCAGTCGAAACCTTGGACTTGGTCATATAGCTCTCTGGGGGTTCGCTGAAACCATGAGGTGGTTTCAGAGACCTAGCTCACCTAGGATTCTTCGCCCTCGTCGCCTTCGGCACCGAACAGCATCATCATGTCAAGGTCATTCTGGTCGAATTCGTCGTGGTCGCCCTTGTTGCGAGCATCATCTTCCTCCTCCTCCTCCTCTTCTTCTTCTTCTTCCTCTTCCTCTTCTTCGTCTTCTTCGTCCTGTCTATGCTGCTGCGACTGTGGTTGATGTTCCTCTGGTTGGAGTAATATTTCATCGCTTAACTTTAATTGCTTCCTCTTGAGCTCGACTTCTTTCTCCAGCTTCACAATGCTGTCGATGAATCTGGATTTCAGCAGTGGGTTGGTGGCCTTTTGCAGCTTGGTTTTTGTGTGGGCCAACGTGGTTTCTAGCTCGTGCAGCTCATCCTTCAGCAACTCGTTGTGCTGCCTGTCTTCATTGACTTGCTGCTTCTCAGTTCCGCCGGCCTCTTCTTCCTCTTCTTCCTCTTCGTCTTCCTCATCTTCCTCGTCTTCTTCGCCGTTGTCCTGTTCCACATCGTCCCCAGCTTCTTCGAGAAGCTCCGAAGGGCCGTGGTCTTCAGCAGCAGCACTTTTGACGTCCTCTTGATCGCTTTGGAAAGCTGCGTCGAGGTCCAGATCGTCCTCGTCCTTTTCGTCCATGTCGACAAAGTTGAACGAGGACTGGTCCGTATCTTGCACGCCTCGGAAATTGTTTAGATGGGCCGCTGACGTGGAGCGCCGCATCGCTTCATCTTCGTCTATTAGCTCGTACTGAACATCTTCCGCCTGATCGTCAAATTTTAAGAGTCTCTCCACGACTTGCTCCACATAGTCAAACTCTCGATACCCCATCCGGCGCCTAAACCTTCTGTTTCGCACATTGTATAGGGCAGGTGTTATACCATGCTTATAGTCATAGGGCTTTAATATAATCTCATCCATATATTTGGTCTCAGCATCCGTGAGAGGCCCACCGTTAAAGCCCTTAAAGAATTTTTTCTTGAAGTCGTTAATTTCGTCCAGGTATCCATCGAAATGCTTGGATATTAAGTCTTCTGAATCTGGAGGCACAAGTTTGAAAACTTCCTCCTCATTTTCGATTATTTTGACGCATAACAGCATCTGGCACACGTCAAAAGTCTTGAGCAAGTTCTTTCTGTCTACACTTTTGTTAACCTCTATCGTTGTGGGTAAATTCACTAGAACTGCCCCATAGGAGGCATTGTTAATGTTCACAATGGCATGTCTCTGCCCCTTCCATTTGATGCTAATTCCTGAATAATCCCCCGATTCTATGGAATTCTTAACAAATTCTGCACGCACGTCGGGCAAAATTCTCAGTATGATCCCCTCTTCCATCAATGGATCGTCCTCTACATCAGAGGCTTCTGAGTCATAACCTTCACCGGGGACCCTTATGGGCTTAACTCGCAGCCGAGGTGCCTTCGACAATTTCTCAGGTTCCTCTGACTTCTTTAAATGCAATTTCAGCTTCATGTCACCATTGGTCTCAGGACTTTGGCCGCGCTTCTTACCCAAATTGATCTTCAGCTTGGGTCCATCGCTCTTTCCCTCCTTCACTTTGGTCTTGGCACGTACTCTTTTCGATTTAGGTTCCGGAACAACACTCTCAGTGCTCTCTCTCTTTTTAATTTTGATGATGGGCATACTGATTGAGCTCAACAACAAGCCTCTTAAACCTTTGTAACGGTGTCCAATACCTACTTCTGCCAATCTAAGTATTTTTTTCAATCAATCCTTCGGTGAAAATACAAATGAGAAAAAAATTCTTAAGCGATGAGATGGAAATAAACATTTAGTACACTACGAATTGTTAGGTCCAAGGAACCTAAGAGCTGTTACCACTATTATTATGTCGATACCAGTAAAAAATTATGTACAGGCAGCTAAAATCAAACATTTCTATGGATCAAAATACCTGCTGAATCCGAAAATCCATGAACAAATTTTGAATAAATTAAAGCTCGAAAGTACTTTCAAAAAAGCTCATGAGATGAAAATCTTGGATCTCTATCCGGGTCCTGGTCAGCATTCAGCGCTTATGTACAATAGGTTTAATCCCAAGCAATACGGTCTCATGGAGACGAGGCCAAATTTTAGTGCAGCCTTGCATGATCACTACGACAATTCTCCCCTGCAAGTCTTCGAGAAGGATCCCTACGAATGGACCTCCTACACTGATTTAATCGACAAAGAGCGACATTTTGTGCCAGAACGGCAACCACGCGAAGGACTGCATGACAAGTTTATGGTTGTGGCCAATCTGACCAATGCCTCTCAGGAAGGCCTCTTGATGCAGTGGTTTAATTGCATAGGTAATAGAAACTGGTTACAAAAATTTGGACTTGTTAAGATGCTATTGTGGGTACCTATTTCTGCCGCTGCAAAATTGCTAGCACTTCCAGGCATGCAAGTGCGGTCAAAATGCTCCGTGGTAAGAGAGGCGTTTACTGATACAAGGTTAGTGGCGATTTCAGATGCCACAGAGGAAAAGCAATTTGAAAACAACATATGGAAAAAATGCGATCCGATAATATTCAGTAATGAAGACACATACCCTCTTCGAGGCCAAGGAATTGCTCTACTAGAGGTAAATCCCAAAAACCATAACATAGATTTGGACAATTGGGATTACATAACAAAGCATCTTTTAATTTTGAAGAAAACGGCGTTAAAGGATGCAGTGGAATCATTGGGGCACGGGGGAAAAGAATATTTTAGCGAAAAAATAAAGGATGGTAAGCTCTTGAAAAAATGCCCTGTAGACCTGACAAATGAAGAATTCATCTTCTTGGCAGATTTGTTCAATTTGTGGCCCTTTAAGCCTGATATTTACGTTGATTTTATCGATGTGTATCAAGAGGAGGGTTTGATGTAGCTAACGTTATAGTAGACAAATAACTTTTGGCGCAAAAGTGCAAAGAATTCAAATATATGTGCATTTTTATCAAAGGCGCAGGAACTTTTTATTCAATGGTTATCAAAAGTATTAGAAACGCAACTAAACATTTATTAGAAAAATTCCTCAAAATCTACCTCTACTCTACAAAACACGGAAACAATACTCATAACTATTTTACAAGGTGGAATTTTCTACTTGCTTGGGATGCTTCTCCGCGTACTCAATGGCTTTCGCCTTAACATACTCCTCTGCCTTGCTATCGTTCTGGGCTTCTTCAAATTGTAGCCACTTGTTAAAAAAAAACTTAGCTTGCTTCCTGGTTAACTTTCGGGAAATGACACGCTCGAACAAATCCTCCACTTTACTTTTTTCCCCGGCCTTCATTTCCTGATCCAAATAAACATTCCACAAGTCAATTCTTTTCGGAACATCTGCAATCAATCCTTCAAATAATGAACGTCCCCGCTCTGGCTCACCTTTGACAAATTCCAATTGAGCAAATTTCTTGACTACGTCAATATGGTTACGCTTGGGCAGCACTTGCAGGGCCTTTGACAAGGTAGCGCGGGCCTCTTGTGCCTGATTACGAGAAATCAAAAAGTCACCCCAAGATGCCCAAATGGAAACCTTCTCAGAGCCAAACTTCTTAGCAGTTACTTTGAAAAGCTCCTTAGCTTGCTCAAATTTGTCACCCATCTGGTAAATACTCAACAATTTACTGTGAATCGTGAAAGAATCCATATACTGAGACGCTCTCCTGAAGACTTCATTTAAGCTTTCATCAGTTCCAAAGGTATTCTCCAAGTTGAGCAATGCAACCCAAATGTTTAATTTTTCTGTTTCCTCTCTGAAGTTGATAATTTTCAGTGCGCGCTCCGCTACTTCTCTAGCTTTGTCAACCTCGCTTAGCTGTAATTGGAAGGCCATATAATTCATCCAGATGATGGAGGAATTAGGATTACCGATAATCAAACGCTCGAAATCACTGACAGATTCTGGCGCCCTTGTGTTAATCTCAATAGTTTTATCCTCAACAAGCTTGTTTTTGCCCCTATGACGTCTTGATTTTTTAGCGGTTGTGAAATCCTCATCGTCTGATTCAGATTCATCATCAGCCTGGGTCTGGTCTAAGATGCTGGCAGTCCAATCAAAATCGGCGCTTAAACTCAATCCATCAGAAGACACGGTTGGTTTCTTAGAGGCAATCACTTGTTCCATTTCCTCAGGCTCAGCTTCAGATTCGCTGTGATTGTAATCAACATCTTCCATAACTTCATCTTCTTCTTCAGAAACACCATTATTATCAGTCTCATTTTCAACTTCAACATCCTTCTTGGAGAAATGAGAAGCCTTCAAACTCAAAGACACTTGTTTTTTCTCTGGACTAATTTTCCTCACGTAAGCTTTGACTCTATCGCCGACCCCAAATAATGAACCTAAATCTTGAGGGGTCTTGTCTGAGACTTCGGTCCGATGAGCCAAACCAGTAATGTTGGCAGTATCTTCTAACTTAACAAACACACCGAAATCAGTGACATTTTTGACGTGACCATTGAAGATGTCACCAACTTTAATATCGTCATAACTTTTCAAAATGTGTAGCTCACCATTCACTTCAGACTCTCTCAACGTCAATAAAATATGCGAATCATCATCTGATTTCACGACTTTGCCGACAACACTTTGCATTGGCTTGTAAAACTTCTTCCACTCCTTGATAAAGGAGTCAGAAAGTTTGCTAATTGGAATGAACGCTTCCAGATTAGAACTCAAGTACACAAACACACCCTTATCGGTCACACCCTTGACTAATGCGTGAACAATATCACCTTGCTTGAGATCCTTATGAGAACTAACAGTGGGTGTTTTGGCATCTGGAGAACGCAGAGAGAGATTGATTCTAGAATTCTCTTTGTCTACCGAAACAACAGTAGCTGGTAAAACTTGGTTTTGCATTCCATCGTAAGCTTCTAGCAGAGGGACTGTAAAATCATTCAAGGCATCGGTGGCAAATGAAATACCTTTAACATCGTTACCCAAATCCAATAGAACGTACTTCTCGGTTATTCTTACAATGCGAGCTGGAACTCTCATACCAGGACTCGCGTCTTTGGTGTCCTTGATGAGATGGGATCTGCCAGTGACTGTGATGAATGCATGCTCTTTATCAATACTAGCGACTCTGACTTTCAAAGCAGCTCCAAGAGGGAAACGCTTTTCAATACTCTCAGAACTTTCACTGCCGTTATCAGTAAGATCCAGAGCAGAGATTTTGGCCTTTAAGCAAGGGGATACAGTTAGCCAAAGGATGCTACCGGAGTAGTTGTTAACAAATCCAATGATCTCATCGCCCTGCGAAACATCTTCGACACCCTTGGCTTTAAAGTCTTCCCCGCTTAGCTTGGAAGGTTTCGTAGTTAATTCTAAAACTGTTCCTTTGGCAACTTGATGAGTGATAGGGAGAAATTTATGACTTTTAATATCGTGATTACCAATAATCCGCACGTCAATGATGTCCCCCTTTTTGAAATTAACCAAAGGTTGCATTGGATCCTTTATTTCCCCCAAAGTATCAAATACTTCTCCTACATCTACCCTACCAAACAAATTTTCAGCAAGCATTACATTCAACTGATTCTTCTTCACAGCTTTAATCTTACCTTTAACAATTTTGCCCAATGTATAGTCCGCTAGATTTTTAATTGTTTGATCCACCGGATTAATTGCATATGATTCCTTATTCTTGTTGTTGTTGTCTGTGGCCTTCGGTTCCTTCAAAGTCAGCAGAAATCTTTGATGCTCATCGTCCGTTCTCAACAAAAACGCAGTGACAGATTGGTTCACATAAAACATTTTGTTGATGTCCACATCTCTGCTTTCCACTGCATAACTTGGAAGAACCAAACCTACAAATTTACCATTGAACGCAACAAATAAACCTTTAGCAGAAATAGATTTAATGTAGCCATGCATCGGTGTCTTTGCATCTTTGGCTTTCACATCCTCGTATGTGAGCGGTAGAGAACCGTCTTTGGCATCGTTGATCAGGGACTCTTTGAGGGACAAATTGAAAACATGAGTTCTGACATCTTTGTCAATTACCAAACCTTTCATTTCAGACCCGATTTTGATTTTCTTGAGGGAAGCCCTGTTTTGCTCTATTCTTGCATCAGAAAGGTGTCCAACGTATATAACACCACGCAAACCCAAGTTTTTTAGTTCCACAACTAATGATTCCTTAGTCTTTTCGGCAACTACCACATCAACCATGGTTCTACCGGAAATCATTTTATCAATGAATTCCTTTTGCTGTGCCGCCTGATCGTTGGAGATTTTACAGGTCACAATGATCCTCTTTCTTTCCTCAACCACTTCTAAAAGTTTGACTACTACCGTTTGACCCAATCTCAAATGATCTTCGGGTCTCCTAACGAAGACTTCTGAAATCTCAGCGTTAGGCAAGAACCCTCTTAAACCGCCAAGGAAACTGACCACACAACCCTTGGGATGAAACTGTTGTACCGTGGCAGCAGCGATTTCATTGACCTGTTTGATTTCGCGTGCCGAGCTATAAGAGGTGATGAACTTCGCTTTTTCCTCGTCAAGACCAACTAAAGATTTCTTCAGAGTGACAAAAATACGTCCTCTCGAATCAACATTTAAAACTCTTGCCTTAACTTTGGAACCAATTTTGAATTTTCTTTCTGGATATATTAGTCGAACATCAGAAATATGCTGTGGAGGAACGAATCCTTTAAATTGACCATCAAAAAGTTTCAAATATATGCCTTCACTAGAAACAGACACCACTTCGCAACCGTTTATCAATTCACCAGCCGGTATATCCTCGGCTCTCAAATATTTCAACTTCAGCATATCCGGATCAGTGCACAGCTGATATAATCTGTCAACGCAGTTGTAGCCCAAGACTCTGGCATCCATTTTGTTGTTGGACGCATCAAGGTCACCTGCTTTAGAGAAATGCACTTGACCCAAACGGTCTCCGTCAAGAGCCATATAGAGATACTCAGAATCGCGACCCAATACTGTACAGCTTTTGCAGGTGTAACCAACGGGGAAGGCTTCTAGAGCTTCTTCCTTTGGCAAACGGTTGTCCAAAGACATGACACTAGGAAGAGTGGACAAGATTAAAGTTTTCTCATCTGATCTAGAAAATAGAGACGCAATGATTCGGCATTTGATATTAGAACCCATAGCGTACTTGTGCTTCAACTCATCCTGGTCAAAATTTCGTAACTGGTTCACACCAAGAAATCCTACCACCATGCCAAATACCTTACCAAGGATGCCATGTGCGGTGATCTTCTGACACAATAAATCTATGACTTGGCCAGGCATCACGGCGTCCACAGAAGATATCTGAGTCACTTTATTAGATTTGGAAGTAAAATCGAAGTTGACGGTGACTGTTCTACCGGATTTCTTAGTAACACTGGCCAAGAAGACTGAACCAGGCAGACATTGCCAACCTTTAGGAATATCTCTCTTGGGCAAAAAACCAGCTAGGCCTTCAATACCCAGATCTAAAATTACACCGTGGTCCTCCATGCTCTTCACTGAACACTGCACGGTAGAGTGCTTATTCAAGTCTTCCTCGCTAAACTCATTCACTTCCTGTGGCTCAAGCGACAACTCTATCCTCTTCTTCTGCTTCTTCTTCTTCTGCGAATCAATTGCAGAATTGGAAATGACACGACATTTAAGCCACTGCCCCAAATAAAAATATTGATTGAGGTCAGGCAATTCCTTCGACTTTTGAACCTCCTCGTCGTCGCCTGAACCCTCATGCTCACTACCCTCGGCATCCCTGCTACCCATTTGATCGTCCAGCTCCTCCAAGAGGCCAGTGAATTGCTCTGATACGTGGGTCATCGTAACAAACCCTGAGATACCGTCTGAGAAGGAAACAGTTATGTCATTCTTGCTTATAGCAGAAACTTGGCCCAGAAGAAAAGAATTGGGCTTGAGTGTCTTGAAGTTAATATGCTCTACCACGTCCAACTTGTCATCACCGCTACCATTAACTGCAGCAGCCGTAGCCGCTCCGAGTTTCTTTCCAGTCTTCTTTTTCTTCTTGGCGGGCTTGCTGGACTCTGCATCCTCACCTTTGCCCCCGAAGAGCACCTCGTTGGCCGCCTCATTGGCCACTTGTTTTAATTCCAATGGTGTCAGAGCAGATCCGCCGCCTCTGGGAAAAGAAACCTCGGTAGTGTTCTTCAGAACAGAGCTGATAGGTTGTTTCGTCGAGTCCTGTCTCACCAGGGGAGACTCATCTCTCTTTCTCTTGTCAGGCATATCGCAATGCAACCTGTGAATGATCCAAACTGAGTTCAAACGAGTTGTACTCCAATTAACGCAAGCGAGACTTATAGTTTGTTCAATATTTCAAGCTCATCTCATCTCATCTCATCTCAGCGCTTTAAAAATTTTCCAAAGAAAATGTAAAATCATCGCAGACGATTTGAAAATTTCAGCTTATCGTGATGAAAATGGCACTGCAAGTAAAACAAGTAACCTTTCCAACCATTTAAAGACTTCTGAAGGCGTGCTAGAGTTTATAAGAGTATGCGAAATGTCTTGTGACATCTTTTGGCAGTTAAAACCAGCTTCTGAGCGGTATTCATCGAGTTCTGTATAAAATTTTCCGAAATAAAGAAAACTTGGTAGCCCTGACCTTGCTAGGCGGCTACCATTGTTCAATTTAATCATTTTGCATGCTCTGGAAGGCTTCTGTGCACTTTTTTCTATTATTTCTTGAAATCTTACGTATGTACGTGAACAAAATGCGATCGCAGCATGCCGTAACGACTTAAACAAGTGGTACTCGGAAAATAATCGATAAAGCTTCCCGGCAAGGCTGCAAGCGATGAATGATCGCAATTTCACGAACGATCATCATGCGGAATCCCACGAGAACTCACAGAACAGATTTTCCTTCTCTTCTGGGCAGTCTGGTTCAACTGCTACCACTTTGACATCTGCATCTAATGCAGAAGAGAACCATACAGAGTCGTATGCCGGAGCTACTTTCGAAACCGTCCCAAGCTCTATTGTGTCGTTCCATCACCCTCACTCATTCCAGTCCAGCAGTATGCTAGGGGGCTCGGTGACTTCAAGTACATTGGGGAGGAGAGGTCCCAGGTCGACTGAAGAGGAGGCCCTTATAGATTCATCGGCGAACCATTCGAGAAGCCCTTCACGCAATCCTCATTTTAGGCTGTTCACGGAGGGCCAGATCGTCGCAGCCGAAGGCGTTGCCTCCACTCTGGAGGCTACAGATTACGACACGAATTGGGACTCTACGCCAGCCTATGAGCAACAGAGGTTGGAAGATTCTAGATTTAGCTCGAGGAGGAATTCGCTACATAGCCATTCCGTGAGGTCTTCCATCCTTAGTGGTAGCTCGTACGAGTCAATTGGGGCAAGAGGAAGAGGTCGTTCATTGTCCAGAACTCGTAAACTTCATCCAGAACACAGCCTACACTCTTCAGCCCACTCCTCTTCCGGCTTATCAAGATATAGCCCCAGGGATAGGTTTCCATCTGAACTGGAAGACAATGGTGATGAAATACTCAATGACAGGTCCTCAAATGGATCCCTGGTAAGATCTACGAGTGAAGGTTTCTCGGACAATAATGGGGACAATATTTCCGGCATTGAGGATTCGCATGCCAATGGGCACCACAAGAAGTCAATATATCATGCTGAGTTTTTGCAACCTTGCCACCATGAGAAGTTTTACCCCAATTTGCCCGCAAAGTTGTATTACCAAAGATTTTATGTGGCAGAAGAGGATTTGGTCATCGGTATAGGTGGTTACCGAACAGCAAAGCTCAAGCTCTATCTCTACTATCTACTATGCCTTTGCACTTTTGGTATGATTTATCTGTTGGTTAGGTGGATACCATACTATAAAGTGAGGCTCTACGGTGTCAAAGTCCCCTTGGGCAAGGCCGAATGGGTTGTATTAGAGAGTGAATTGGGTGACTTCAGCATCGTTGACGTGAAAAGAGAATGGTACAATAGACCCATGAGTACGGTGTTACCTATTACAAAGGAACAAACTGAGGACACTGTGGGCGCGTCGATCAATTCCCACCATGCCAGCGACTTGAACCCTAATATACCAATATTGGTATCTTTCGATTACAGATACATCAATTTCATCTACTCTCCAGTTGAAGATATCTTTAGAAGTAATAACAACTGGACGGACTCCAATTGGGTAGATTTACAATTTGTTAATCGTGGTTTGTCCAGTGGGATGTGTGAGGATAGAACTCTGGCTTTCGGGCGGAACAGCATCAACCTCAAAGTCAAGACGACTTCACAAATATTGTTTGACGAGGCTTTACATCCATTCTACGTGTTCCAACTGTTTTCCATAATATTGTGGTCTCTAGATGAATATTATTACTATGCTGCCTGCATTCTGCTAATATCTGTGCTTTCTATCATCGACACGTTAGTTGAGACGAAGAGAACTTCCCGCCGATTGGCAGAAATGTCACATTTTTATTGCGATGTGAGGGTACTCAGGGAAGAGTTTTGGACACATATAAGCTCTTCAGAGTTGGTTCCTGGTGATGTCTATGAAGTTTCAGATCCAGCGTTAACAGTTTTTCCCTGTGACTCCATTTTACTTTCTGGTGACTGTATTGTTAATGAATCTATGCTAACTGGCGAATCCGTACCCGTTTCCAAACTTCCTGCAAAGGAAGAGACCATATATCAACTATTGGAAGACTTCAAAGACACACAAATTTCAGGATTTCTTTCTAAATTCTTTTTGTTTAATGGGACTAAGATAATCAGAACACGCATCCCAAAAGGGCAATCTGCCGCCTTGGCTATGGTGGTACGTACTGGATTCTCCACCACCAAAGGTTCTTTGATCAGATCTATGGTATTCCCTAAACCAACCAATTTCAAGTTTTATGAAGATTCATTCAAGTACATTGGGTTTATGACGGTGATAGCTATGCTGGGATTTTCTATTAGTTGTGTCCGATTCCTTCAGATTGGATTAGACAAAAGAACAATGATTTTGAGAGCATTAGACATTATTACTATTGTTGTTCCACCGGCGTTACCTGCAACTCTAACCATAGGGACGAACTTTGCTTTAGGCAGGTTAAAAAGCAAAAACATCTTTTGCATATCGCCTACAAAAGTTAATGTTGGTGGCAAGGTGGATGTGATGTGTTTTGATAAAACTGGTACTTTGACTGAAGATGGATTAGATATTTTGGGAGTTCACGTCTCAGAACCACGTTCACATAACTCGTTCGCATTCGGCGAATTACAAAAAAATGTACAGCAAGTGTTTCGCAAGTTTTCACTGAATGATTGTAGCTCGCCTATGGATTTTAGAGCTAAAAACTTTCTCATTGCACTGCTCACGTGCCATTCCCTGAGATTAGTTGATAACGAACTACTAGGTGACCCTTTGGACTTCAAGATGTTTCAATTTACTGGATGGTCTTATGAAGAAGACTTACAAGAGCATGCATTTCACTCTTTGTATGACCAGCGTCACGAAGGTGATATCTTTCCTGAAAATTCGGACATTATTCCAGCTGTTGTCCATCCCAACAGCAACGAACCTGATAATAGGTTTACAGACAATGACCCTCATAACTTTTTGGGTATTGTTAGAAGTTTTGAGTTTCTTTCAAAGCTGAGAAGAATGAGTGTTATTGTCAAGCCAAGCTGTGATACCGTTTTCTGGGCATTTACCAAGGGTGCGCCAGAAGTAATTTCGGAAATTTGCAATAAAAACACATTACCCAAAAATTATGATGAACTTTTGCATCAATACACTCATACTGGATATAGAGTTATTGCATGTGCTGGCAAGACTTTGCCAAAGAGGACCTGGCTATACTCACAGAAGGTGACAAGGGAAGAAGTCGAAACTAATATGGAATTTTTAGGATTCATTATTTTTGAGAATAAATTAAAAGACGCTACTTCGGCAACCCTGGAAACTCTAAAAGAGGCAAATATCAGAACTATTATGTGCACTGGTGACAACGCTTTGACAGCAATTTCGGTCGGCAGAGAATCACACTTGATAGAATCACCCAAAGTTTATATTTCGTCAATTAACGAAGAGGCACAGGCGGTGGATTCCCTACTCATGTGGCACAGCGTTGACAACTATGAGGATACTTTAGATTTTAAGGAGCCTCAATTAGCTGGTGGCTTCGATGATTATAGTTTGGCGGTCACTGGTGATGTCTTCAGAATCCTATTTGACAACGATAATGAGATCCCAGAAAGTTACAGAGACCACGTCTTACTGAAAGCATGCGTTTACGCCAGAATGGCCCCAGACGAGAAGCATGAATTGATGGAGAGATTGCAAAAGTTGGATTACGTGGTGGGGTTTTGTGGCGATGGCGCTAACGACTGCGGTGCCCTAAAGGCTGCTGACATCGGAATATCATTATCTGAGGCCGAAGCATCTGTGGCGGCCCCTTTCACGTCTCAACTATTCGACATTAGCTGTGTATTAGACGTCATTAAAGAGGGCCGTGCGTCTTTGGTCACATCTTTCGCCTGTTTTCAATATATGAGTCTTTACTCCGCAATCCAATTCATCAGTATCACTATCCTGTACTGCCGTGGGTCTAATTTGGGCGATTTCCAATTTTTGTTCATTGATTTATTGTTAATTATCCCCATTGCCGTGTTTATGTCCTGGTCAAAGCCTTATCACAAACTTGCCAAGAAAAGACCGTCAGCCAACTTAGTTTCACCCAAAATATTAGCTCCTTTATGCGTCAGCATTTTGTTATGTTTGTTTTTCCAAGTTGTTCCTTGGCTCACGGTTCAAAGAACTAGTTGGTACATTAAACCTATTGTGGGTAGTGATGATACTGTGCAATCTTCAGACAATACCGTTCTGTTTTTTGTTTCTAACTTTCAGTACATCCTATGCGCTGTAGTGTTGTCCGTCGGTCCTCCATATAGGGAGCCCATGTCTCAAAACCTCGGATTCATCGTGGATGTGATCATTTCGCTTCTCTGCAGTACGATGCTGATGTTTGTAAATCCTGAATCATACTTAGGAAAGCTTTTCCAATTGACCGGAATTTCCAAAAAATTCACAATTTTCATTTTAGTATGGGCCTTGCTGAATTATTATGCCCAACTGCATGCACCCAATTATTTGAAAGGTTTGTTCAGGAAAAAACGTAGCAGCAAAAGGTACAAGGATATTCTAAGGGACCAGAACATGTCGACGTTAGCCTGAAAAGAATTTTTTTTTTTTTGTGTGTATTTATGCATTTTTAAGTAATTTTTCATCTCATATTATAGAGTTGGAGGCATTTCTCATGGATAAGAAACAGTTCCAAAGTATCCCTACAGATGAACTGAATGGCACTTGGAAATGTTTGGGCACCACCAAAAAATTTAAGAATTGCACCAAGGGCCAAAGTAAGTAGTTACACCCTAGCGTCGACAAGTACAATACTTGTATTTTCTTGTGAAACGTTTCTCCGTCTCCACCTTCCATCACATAATTCGAATACATGAAGAAGCAATATAGGGAGATGGGAGAATAAAGAAGCTGATCCGAAAGAACTCTCTCAAGAACTTGCACTACCGTAGGATCTTCCGTATAAAAGTAATTGAGAAACTTGTACCATGGCACTTGAAAGAAAGACAAGATAAATCCCCAGCACATAAAACAGAACCACCTATAGAAGGCAAACTTATCTGCGTCAGGGGCACTGAAATCATACGCATACTCGTTTTCCACCACTGATGGCCCCCCATAATCATTAAAAACCGACAAGTCGTCAGATTCATTATCGTCCAAAACCGGGGGCCGACGTAGCCTATTCACCATGTCATCAATCACGTGAGGAACTGGGTCCACATGGGTAGAATAATAACACAATATGCTTTGTGCCAATGAATCAGAAATTCCAAATAGGAGAACGTTAGTGCACATAGTCGCAAATAGTGCGGATTTCTCGTAAAGTTTCCTGTAAACCGAAGTGAAACGTAGGAGCAGCACTATCCATGTCACTAAAACTGTCCAATGGGTCAATGATACTTTATACAGCTTGAGAAGACTCAGACGTCTCAAGGAAGGTCGGAACTTGTTTACCCAAACTCGCGGTGTATTCACAAATCTCTGAATGTAAGTACCTTCAGAAACATCGTCAAATTGTACATCTATTTGATCTCTCCCGAATAACTGGAGGGACATGGAGTTATGAAGATGGTTGATCCTGGAGTTGTTTATGTGTTCGTACATTCCCCTACTTGGAAGATCTTCAAGACCCCTACAAACAGATCACGTATTAGATTTACAGTCATCATCCCAAGTAGCCCTAACTAATTACAGTGTACCCTAATTGTTTCGCAGCACCTAAACAAGATGGTCGGTTAAGTTTGAAAACAGAAAAGAAGTCGTACTATTAAAAAAAAGAAAGATAGCAGACTCGACGCAAGCCTTGGGTATAATACGAAAATATTGAGTTCCGAATATGATTTAATGCATTACATTTTGGAGTGTGATAATTGGTTTCCCTTTCAATATTTGAAAACCTTTGCTCATGAAAGACCTTCACCGGAGATGAATACATATTGAGTCCAAAATAAGCAACATTTTTTCTGGATGGAATCCCACTGAGAAACTGTATACAGTTATATATTACGTCCAACTTTTTGACGGAAGCAGGACTGGATCAGAACGTTTACATCTATTAGTATTACGTAGTGAATTTTTTTTTTCAAAAGAATATTGTTTGAATGATATTGGGCTTTCGGCAAAGGGATGGCAAGTCTGCCTTCAAAGGCGGTACCCTTTCGCTGGAAAAAATTAAACGCTGTACATTTATTTTGACCCATAAGGGGTGATACTCTAAGGTATTGAACAATACTTGAGATTTGGTCGGTTATAGCCAACCCGCCAAAGATTGCTGATGAATATTCAGGAAGAATGACAAAATAAGACCACACTGACTTCAATCGCTTGCACGACATACCATGGTCGCATTCTCCAATATATTTTCACCTTGTGTCTTCCATATACTGCTTTAGAAAATGTGACTGCTTTTAGACACCCATACATGTAGCTTATATGTGGCAAATCCTTAATTGTTTTCAAATTTCAAAAAAAATCCAAATTTTTCAGAAAGTTCAACACCAACGCGGATTGGCAAAGCGACGCACACGACCCATCGCTAATTGCCAATTTTTCCAATTGGAACTTTTCAACAATATTGAAGAATTGGGGCCGCATATTATAGTCAGCGTCTGTGTAGCAAAGGTTAGCCAGTGAAATAAAGCCCAAGTAGACAAGATGTTGATTCCAAAGGAAGACAGAACCAAGATCCACAGATACTTATTCCAAGGTATGTCAGACTGTGAATAAGCAAATGCTGACGGAGCGGAGCGTTGACAAACATCCAAGGATGTGGGTGACGAGTGAAGAGATGATAAGTTTTCACTGCTGTTCCCGAGGTAATTGCAATGTAAATGTTATTTGTGCCCGATACTAACGTATTTTCACAGAGGGTGTTGTTGTCGCCAAGAAGGACTTCAACCAGCCAAAGCACGAGGAGATCGACACCAAGAACTTGTTCGTCATCAAGGCTTTGCAGTCCTTGACTTCGAGGGGTTACGTTAGAACCCAGTTCTCCTGGCAATACTACTACTACACCTTGACGGAGGCTGGTGTTGAGTATTTGAGAGAGTACTTGCACTTGCCAGAACACATTGTTCCTGGCACCTACATGCATGACAGATCTCAAACTCAGAGACCACAGAGAAGATATTAAGCAGGTGTAGCTTCCTCCAATGGGCACATCACCAGCAGTGATTGAGTTCACTTTTTTATCAAAGTCGGTTGGTGTTTAGAGTCAATCGTGTATTTGTTATGTATATTGTCTTTTAGTAATACAAAGCAACATAGTTGGGAGACGGGGCTCCCAAGAGCTCAACTAGCCGTGCAGCTGCTCATTTGGAGCCGTTGAGGCCCTTCTGGAGTGGGTGAGGGACGTAGTTCTTGTCACGTGGTATTTTGGAAGCTCTTTCAATTGTCAACTTCTCAGGCTTAGTTTATGTAAAATTAAGGTGGGAAGTCACCGCTATCCCACATGTGTTAATACAGAGATCCAACAACTACCACCACCATGTTGTTTGCTTCCTGGAGACAATTTCAATTCTTTGAAAGCACGCCGATACGAGATCCGCTGCAAGGCAGTGATTCGCCTCTTTACTCTGACCCGACGCTTTCGGCAGCGGCGCCAATAAGCAAGAACGAGTTCGCTCTTGCGGTTAAGTCCAACCATGTTAGAATTGTCAATTTGTCTGGATCAAGAATTGAGCATGAGTTCAAAGCATACCAAGATGGCTACCAAATCACACACCTCGAAGTTATGGGTCAAGGGTTCCTCTTAGCCGTGGGCGAAGAAGTGGGCAAACCTTCATTGATCAAAATATACAAGCTGGACAAGCTCCCAAACAACCCAAGTTCGTATCACTCTGTGGTGGAAGTTAAAAAGGGGAACAACACTTATCCGATATCTGTGGTTGCCACAAGCTGCGATCTGAAATGCATAGCGGTGGGTTTCGTCAGTGGTAAAATTCTGTTGATCAGGGGCGATCTTTTACGAGATAGAGGGTCTAGGCAGCGAATTATCTACGAGGATTCGGGCCGGGAACCCATCACGTCTCTAGAGTTTAATCTTGATTCCACAGTTTGCTTCGCGGCGACCACCACAAAGATAATGATGTTCAGTACTACAGGTCGCAACAACGGTCAACCTGACGTGACGCTCGACTCGCAGCATGGACTAAGTCTCAACTGTAGCTGCTTCAGCACTTACACTAATGAGTACGTTTGCAGTGTGGAAGGTTCTATAGATATTTACACCGACGGTGGTGAGAAACGTTCGGTGGTTACTGGGCTATCTGGTGTGAAACGCGTATATGCCATTGATAAGGACCGTATTTTACTAGTAGTGGAGACCGAATACGCTAGATCGACCGTCTTGGAAGTGGAAGAGTTCTCCCAATCTAATTCCAATAGAGTCATCATACTGGATCTGAATAAGCAAGTCGTCTCCTTGAACTTATTCATCTCTAGCGCAATAATCGATGTCTTTTCTGTAGGGAGTGGTAAGGAGGAGTTGGTTTTTCTTTTGACTTCAGAAGGTATCATTGTCAAAATTAGCGAAAAATCCTTGGAAGATCAGCTCGATATCGTCATCCAAAAGGAATTATTCGACTTTGCCTTGGATTTGGCTAAACAACACTCGTTGGATCCTCTGAAAATACAAGAAATACATAGAAAATACGGAGATTGGCTTTACAAGAAGGGCTCCAAGAGCGAAGCGGTGAAACAATATATCCAATGTTTGGACGTGGTGGAAACTAGCGAAATTATTTCGAAGTTTGGTATAAACGAGTCGCCAGATCCAAATGGGCTAGAAAATTTAGCCCAGTACCTGTGGTCCTTGATCAAAGAGAATCGTTCTAATTCTGATCATATTACGTTGCTACTAATCGCCCTAGTCAAGTTGAAGGCAGAGAAGGAGATCCATTATTTTATCGATCATTATAGCAGATCTGGCCAATTTTCGAAAGCTGCTGTTACAAATGATATGGATGATGAATCCTTTTTCTATTCCGACAAGAATTTATTTGACTTAGATTTAGTGTTAGGACTACTTCAGGAGTCCAAATTCGAAGTACTGGCATATCACCTGGCTTGCAAGTTTTCCAAAGATCCAGCGGTTATAGTAGAAATACTTTTGAACACCTTGGATGACCCGCATGGCGCAATTCGCTATATCAGAAGCTTGTCCATCGATGACACTTTAAGAGTTTTGGTCACATTTTCCAAACAGCTACTCGAAAAATGCCCAAACGATACTAATATTCTCTTAATCGAAGTTTTCACAGGAAAATTCAAGAGAATGGAATTTGAAACTAAATTAAAGGATCCAGAATATTCACACGAGCTTTCCGAAGATTTAAAGACAGTGTTTTACAGTTACAGAACTTTTCTCAAATATATCAACAATGCGACAGGAGGGGAAGATGCAATCGAAGCTAAGCGCTCCATGGCCCCAACTTATCACCCGCCGAAAGCTTCACTCATCTTCAATTCTTTTATCTCTAAGCCTTTTGAGTTTGTAGTGTTTTTGGAAGCATGCTTCGAAAGTTATCAACGTTATGAAGGATCAAAAGAAGATAAACAAGTGATACTGACAACGCTTTACGATATTTATTTGACTTTGGCGAATGATGATATTCCTGAGCGTCAAGAAGACTGGAGATCTCGTGCAGCAAAAGTGTTGAAAGAAAGTAACAAACTATTTATGGCGGATGAAGATGCGAGGGCTTCGTATTCTGGAAAATCGATCGATAATTCACTAATGATGCTAATTTCTCACATGAATCAGGTAGATATTCATTCCATGCAGAACGAAAATAGCGCGACAGAGACAACATCTGAGCTTGATAAGGGAAGCAAAGCATCATTAATCAATAGCTTCCGATTCATGATTTTGACTAACGATCCCCAGAAATGCTTGAAATTTCTAGACGTGCACGGAAGCCAAGAGCCGTACCTGTACTCCATGGCTCTGAAATATTTCATCACTTCTAAACAAGTGTTAAAAGAAATAGGCGGCGAACAAGCTTTCAAGGAAAAAGTACTGGATAAGATAATGGAGAAATCTTTGATGCCGATGGTCGAAATCATCGGTGTCCTTGGATCTACAAACGTGGCGACTTACGGTCTGGTGCAGGACGTATTGATCCACCATGTTCGCCAGGAGCAGGAAGAAATTTCGAGAAACAAGAAATTGATCAACTCGTATGAGACAGAGCTCGAGAGCAAAAAAAACAAACTCAAAGATCTCTTCGATTTAGACAAGCCTTTGCAGCTAAACATCAGAAACAAAACTTGTTACATGTGCCAAACTACCTTGGAACTACCAATCGTTTTTTTCAAGTGCCAGCATATTTATCACCAAAGGTGCTTAAATGAAGAAGAGCATGTTGAGGAGGGCAAGAAGTTTTTCAAGTGCCCAAGATGCATTGTCGAATTAGAGACTTCGGAGAAGATCTCTCAAGTTCAAAGAGAAATGAGCAAAAAAGCTGATATGCTGAAAATTGCCTTGGATAGTGGTGATGGTACTGAAGATCGCTTCAAAGTTGTTACAGAATTTATAGGAAGGGGAGGTTTAGAATACTCTCACGTAACGCTAGAGGGAAGGTCCTAAAATTTGATTTTTATATACCTTTTTTTTTTTTTTTTGGATCTACGTCTAAGATCTGAAACAAGTTCGACACGCACGAAAAACAAAAATGTTGTGTCACTTCGATTTTGGTGCCGTGAAAGAAACAAATAAAAGAGTAATGAGGTTCTCGCACCAAAATTTTGAAATTATTTCTACCCTTTTTTCGTTTGCCCTCACATCAAAATATTTGGGCAACTGATATGATAGTATAAGCAAACAAAGATGTTCAAGAGTTCAGATTTTTTTAATGAATTCTGTTGTCAACCATCAGATGCAATGACCCCAATCAGAGATTACGACAACGATTACTTCCATAAAAATGACGATAAGTTGCCCAAACCTCGTCTGCATAAGTATAGGCAAGGTTCGAGCCGTAATGGGAACAGCGGACGTTCTAATCAATTATCGAAAAGACCTGCAAGTTTAAGCCTGGATAGTGTCGATGAGCCCCTTTCCAAAAAGCAGTATTCACCAATAAACGTAGATCGATTCTCCAATGCTGTAAAAATCAGACAAAGTCCTGTAAAATCAGAAGAGTCCATCCTCCCTGAAAGCTCCAATTTTTTCAGCGTGGTAAGATCCTTATATGAATCAGAATATGAATATGGAGTACAGGTGGATCTCTCCAATGCAATTTACAGAAATGTGCTGCATGAAAACAAGAATTATAGAAATAAACTGCTTGAACCAGACTCTAACGAAGAGTTCTTGTTGTTTGGAAATTTGGAGACAATATCATCCATTAGTGAACTATTTCTCACCGCTTTGAAAGAAATTATTATGAGTGGGAACATGTCAAGAGAATTTGATGAAGACATCTGGAAGGAAATAAATGTTAACAGCTCTTTGCGGAAACGTATCCTATCTGAATTTGATATTGGGAAAGTGTTCCAGACAAATTTTTTTAGAATAAAATCCACTTACTTGAGTTATTGCGGATCTCATCGCAAGCAAATGGAGCTTTTTGAAAACATGCGATATAAAAATCCGCACTTGTTCTACCGATGGTACGAGCACTGCTACAAGTCTGCTGGTAATCGAAAACTGGAAGACATATTGAATAAACCTGTTAAGAGAATATCAGAATGGTTGGCATTTTTAGGAACACTCCGTTTTCTGTCTTCTAAAACTCTAAGCGCTGATTTTTGTCAGACTATACAGGAGGCCTATGAGATATATGATTCTTTCTCCACATATATCGAAAATGAGACCTCTGAATTCAATGGAAATGCAATGTACGACTTCAGCTTAACACCGATGGAAATAATTCAAAGTTACGAGCCGGAGAAAAATAGTAATGGCAAACAACAATTGGAGAACTCATCAAATTATGATGGGAGTTGCGACTCTCAAAATCGTGAATCGTCGCAAACCCTTTCGGTGCAAAGAACAGAAGGGAGCAAAGATCACTTGCGAATATCTAATGGAATAAATTCAGTGTTTTCTGGGACTTCGAGCCGTTACTCAGGTGATACTGTGGAGGCTCAATCCCTCGACCCCCCTCAACGGCATAAATTTCTAAGCGTTGTGAGTCAGCCTTGTGGGAAGACGACGTACACTTTAGCGGATCACGTCTCTAGGTTCAAAAAAATTCACCGTGGTCTCATCCAGTTTAAAAATGCAGTAAGTAATGACGGCATGCTTTCGATCCTTGACATAAACCTTAGACAGGCAGAGCTATGGCGACAAGTAATAGAAAATGAAGCGATACATCCGCCTGACAATATGGCACCAGAGCAAGCAATCCTAGCATCTTCCATCTGTTCAGCCTATACAGACAACTTGAAAAGACAAAGAGAGGAGGCTACGATGATGAAGGTGACACTTTTCGAAGGCTCAGTGAAAAGACCTATGACGCTATTGCTTAACTTTTGTGACGGCGTCAAAACTCAACTCAAAGATCTTAACTCATTGAAAAAAGATTACATGATGTACTTGCGACAAAAATCATCGCACACAGTTGATGTGAAGAGGGATATAATTGGCAAACATTTCGAACAGATTCACAAGAAAATGGCTCAAGACCTTCCGCGTTTCATTGAACTGATTCATCAAATGCTCAAACATCTGATCTTGAACTACCACAAAGTAATGCTCAAATATTTGGAAATATCCGCTGGTGGAGAGAACTTAATCATAAAAGACTTGGAGCAACTGGGCAAATTAAAACGAGACGTGGGCAAGAATTACGACATTTTGCAGTTATATTCCACGGCGCGATACTGTGCAAAAAGAATGGTGAGGGAAAATTGGCAGTTTGACCAGGATGCAACCTCCAGCAGGGTCTTGAGAAAATTATTTGAGCTGTGACAAGGCCTCTGGTGTTCAACAATATACGGGTCTTTACTACTACCATTATTATCTTAAATCATCCTAGCTCTTATATCACGTGAGTCACTGGTACTTGAAAAATTTTTAATGCGATGAGCTCAAACAAGAGATGAGATGAGCTCTTAGAGTAGGAACACAAGCATCAACAGAAGGATATTGAAGATGTCTGCTGAGGAGTACAAGAATTTGCCAGTGACGGTGGAGAAGCCAATACCTGCTACTTATGATTTGGGCAACCTTGCAGTGTTTGATTCTGGTGTGTTAGACCGAAACGATTTTGACACTTCGAATGCTGATCGTGAAGATAACATCAGGAAGTTGACTCGTGACAATGTACAGCTGCTGATCAACCAGATGCTATCTCTTCCGATCAAAACTACTACAGAATCTGTCGGTGGCTCTAATGACCAGAGTGCCACTGTGACACTTTTGCAATTACCAGAGCCCACTACTGCTCTGCCCAGGGAGAAACCACTGCCCAAGCCCAAGCCTCCTACCAGGTGGGAAAAATTTGCAGCTAAGAAAGGCATTGTTCCAAAGGCCAAGACTGGCAAGACGACTTACGACGAAGCTTCTGGAGAATGGGTGTCAAAGTGGGGTTATAAAGGCAAGAACAAGCAGCTAGATGACCAATGGCTGGTGGAGGTAGAAGATAAGAAGAAGGGCACTGAGGAGGAGCTTCTCGATCCAAGATCGCTGAATAGGGCAGAGAGGAAGAACTTGGTAAAGAAGAACGAAAGACAGCAGAAGAAAAACCTAAAAAATGGCCAAAATTTGAAATAATGGTTTACCAATGGATGTGTAGCATAACTGTGTATCTGTATTTTATTGACATCTAACTTAACCGTAGGGAGCGGCATTAGTGTAAGGCCAGAGGAAGGACCGTGTGAGCAATAGTATCTATCTGGTGTGTAAGCCTTGTTCACTGCAAGAAATGCTGCATTTTCTTTACTGTGTTCACCAAGCATCAAGGCGCGGCTTTAATCTCAAAAATGAAATATATTAATCATTCTGCATGTCCTAAGCTTCTGCTAACTCAACAATTTAACCCACTTTGGTGGTCAGTAGCAGCGTGAATGCTTAGCGAACTTCTTTATGTGCACACTCTCCAACATTTCGCTTTTCTATTACTGTGTCTCCATGGGCAATTTTTACTGCTGATGAAAAACCCATCAGTCTATCAAGCTCATCGGTCAGTCTTCGAACAGCGCATAGGCGATGGTAGACCTTGAGTCGTACGTTCCCATGATCGATGCGATCCTGAGTGCGGCCAACCCAGACCAGGCCACTCCCAAGAGGATAAGAAAAGCCCTGCAAGAACTTTTTGCCGTCGATCTCGACAACTACAGAAAGGATGTCAACAAGATTATTGTTGAAAGGTTCCAAGTGAGCCAAGAGCACCCCAAGAAACTTGTAAGCTACGGAGAACTGCACAAGCAGGATGAAACTACTGCAAAGCGGTTGATCAAAGGTCCCAAGAAGAAGAGCAAGAGCAGCTCGCCGTCGAAAAAAAGGAAGAGGGGGGAGGGATCGGGCCATTCTGGTGGATTTAATCGTACCAAAGTCATGATAGCAGAACCCTTGAGCGACATTCTGGGGGAAACTGAGTCTACAAGGACCCAAGTGGTCAAATCCCTTTGGGACTACATTAAGCGTAATAATTTGCAAAATCCCAAGGACAGACGAGAAATCTTATGTGATGAGAAGATGAAGCGAATTTTTGGCGATAAAGTAACCATGTTCTCGATGAACAAAGCCCTGTCGAAGTTCATTTATAACACGTCTGAGGTCACATCATCGAAACCTGAAAGTCAAGATGAGGAGGAGAGTCCTGCGCAGCAGGCAAGCGGACAAGATGATAGTCAACAAGAGGGACTAAATGAAAAGCAGAACAAAGAGCAACCTGTAGACCCAATTGAAGATGAACGAGTGTAACTCTACAAGGCGTGAGTACCTTGCAGTTGAAATTCTTCGCACCTGTTGGAAAAATTAAATTTCTCGTGTCAGGAATTTAGAAGAGAGCCGAGAAGAAACAAATAAAACCGTAGCATAGTGTAAAGTAGGAAGTCTTAAGGCTTGTGAAGCTCCAAGGATTGGCTAAGAGTTGTGGTTATGTCGCGTTCTTCAAGGCCGGAGCGATCTCCTTCTTCGGACAGTTCAGTCCCGGTTCCCTCCGTGTCACTGGCGTACACGCCAAAAATCAAAGAGTCTGAGCTGTATTACTATACGCTGAAACTTATACTGCTAGAGTATATCAATGAGCCCCGCTTCCAGAAATATCAAGTAGTTCAACAACCCGCCCCAATCATCAGGCGAACGCCAAGGAACTTCAGCGGTGATGAGGAAAATAGTCGTATACTACAAATCTCCAATGGGTTCAAGATCACCCACAGTAAGGGATTTGTAGAGGCAGATGTACTTCAGGATACCTTGAGGCGGTTGGAAAATCATTTGACTAGCATTGCGATGAAAAGAGTGGTCATCAATAGTGAAACTCTGAGGAGAAGCTTGCTTAAGTTTTACAATGACATGTTTTTGAACCCTGATATGTTAAGTACTTTGGAGTCCATGGAGCGCTTCGAGGAGCTTATTCTTTATTTCACGAAATCCGCCAATGGAGAATTGAATAAATTGGTGGTAGGCAATGTACAAAGGGAGCTGCACACAGAAGTGTCCTATTTCATCGATTTGTTAATTGAAATTACGAGAAACATGCCAGAAGATTTGGCTGTGAAATTGCAGCGTTATAAAGAGTCTCCCTCATCTCAGAAGCGCCGTTTAAGAAAGCATGACATGTCTACAGATGGGGACGCTCCTTCGTCACCGTCACCATCATCATCATCTGCCCACACTTCCCATGCAGCGTCTCGCACGCCCAGTGGCGAGGATGCTGCTCCCTCCAGGCCCACCTTTAAATTGCAAGAAATTACACATATCGGTTTTTTCCAAGAATTGTTCGAAGTGGATGAGAAGAAGTTGCAAAAAGACATCGTCAGGGTGATAAGGGAACCATTGGGCAACATATATTGCGAAGATTTGCGTTCCGTTGGTAAAAAAATTAGAAATGGTGTGGGCACATTGCAAATGAAAGATTTTCCTTCCGAGAAGGACTACAACTTGTGGGCTAACATAGAGCTGAGCGAGATTGCATATTTGACCGACAAGTTTGATTCGGAAAAAAAGAACACAAATTCGTCAAGTCAACCGCATTCGATGATTCCGAAAGGCCCGCGCGATGCATTGGTGGCTCTGCTTTGCAAAATCCTTAAGCATGAGTGCTCTACCTCCATGAACACTTTGCGTCTTTCTAAATCTGGATTGTTTTTCTTACAGAGGGCTTCTAAGTGTTGGAGAGTAGAATTTTACTCTACATTGGCATCACTCGTTTATACGGCAGCTAATTTAAGCATCTTACAAGATGAGGAATTAAATGAACAGTTAGCAGAAAGCCTACTCAATTTCATTAATTCAAAGATACTACGGTCGGAAGATCAAATGAATACCAATACTTGGAATGACGTGGATCAAAAACAATGGCTCGTAAATCTGTTCCACACATCTGATCAGTGTTTGACTTCAATTGATAATTTATTATCCGCCCTCTATGCATCCACTAAGCCCAAATTTTCACCAGTGTTATCGTTTTATTACAGTTATATTGAACCTGACCCTGCGATGATTTTTTATAAACAACATACAAACTTGGCGGATGCGAGAATAGCAAAGAAATTACGCAGGGCGGTTTTCAAAACGAGCGAGGAGTATTATCTTTCACTTCTGGCAGAAGTGCCAAAAGATAAATCAATTGAAATCCAGCATATTCACAATGTCGGTGACATGATTATAGAACAAATTAAAAGTATCCAAAAGAGGTATAACAAGCCATTACTAGACGTTGTTAATCTTCCGTTTGAGTGTGCTACCGTACTAATAGAAGCATTTGCATCCGATGCTCCCGTTATGATTAAGCGAGTTGAGAAGTATACATTGGCTAAAAGTGGCGAAGGTGTTGGTCCAGTTGACGCTTTGGAAATGTACGACATGCTCAAGGAGCTGCGTAGCATTTACAAACAAGTTCAACCCAAAAAGGCATTCCCATTCAATTTGGAGAAGATATTTACCAAATATTTATCTCGGCTTTGTGACGGAGTTAGTTCAAAGGTTCTAAGGGTTATAAAGGAATCCGTTAAAAGTGAAAAATGGGAGCGGGCGAACACTGAAGTTCCTTACAGCAGCTCAGTGGTGGATATTTTCAAGATGATCAACGAGTCAATTGGCCTATTCAAGAAACTAGATTGGGGAAGTGATTTTCAAATTGCTAAAATTATTACTTTTCTTTTAAAATCCTTCTCTGACGGTTTGCATTTTTATGCTGGCCTTATACTGAGAATGATCGAAGAAGATTTGTCTGACGATAGCTCGGAAGTTGCACCGCAAGAAGATGATTATAAGGAAAATCAGAATGCCTCAGAAAAATCAAAAAATTCATGGGTGGATGGCATGAAAAGTGCTTTAAAAAATGCACAACCAATAGAACCTCCTAAGCCTTATCAGTTTAAAGCACGTACTTGTGTTCTTTTGAATGATTTGAATGCTGTAATAGAAAAGTTGAATGATTTGGACGGTCAGCTCAATTTGGAGGAGTTGTCGGAAATTATAAAAGCACATGAAAGCAAACACCAAAAAAGGAAAAGCATATCAAATAGTGACTCTCGGCAATTACATCAACTGTATACAATCAGAGTGATTGGCGCGGAGAACATTAGGGGATTTAGTAGCATAGACGGTCTTTCTAATCCAATTTTGTCCCTGGTAGATACCTCGCAACAACGTGAAATCGCAAAAACCAAAGTTATTCGTAAAACAATCAATCCAGTTTGGGATGAAGAGTTCGAAGTTGAAATTCCGGTAGGCAAAACACGCACCATTGCATTAACAGTTTGGCATCGTCCATCAGCAAAATTGCGTAAATTGAGTAGCTACGATGTTTGTGGAAAATGTTCTTTTTTTCTGGATGCCAAGCGATACACTGACGATGGATTTCCAAATCCTATAACAATTGATCTGGATACGCAAGGCAAGGTGTTTTTGGAAGTTTCATTAGAGAGCGAAAAGTTAGATGCCTTTTTCTGCATCGGTAGAGCATACAGGACGGTGTCGAGAGCATTAGATAGAGCAATTGAGTTAATTACTCATAAATTTTCGATGTTCGTCAATTTTGCATTTTCCAGATCAACCTTAAAGACAGTGTGTGGGAACAATGGTACCACTCAGTCACCTAAAAGCGTAGTTTACGATGCAATTGTCCCATTGTTTGATTATTTGAACGCCAACTTAAGCATTTTAGCATCAGAACTGACGCAGACGCTTTTGTTTAGGGTCATGTTAAGGGCGTGGACTTCAATTTTAACGGCCTCAGACAGTTTACTCTTGCCTTCACTATCGATGGCCAAGATCAAAAAAATGCAAAGCACAAAATCTATTTGGGGTAATGCAATGTCAGCACTCGGCAATTCTACCGTCGTGGGATACGGTCGACCTCTGACGCAGCAAGAAATAGAGGTCATCTTTGTTTGGTTAAATGCGCTTTGTGTTGATTTCTTCCACAATAGGGGGGAAGGTCCTCCTTTAAGCGACTTGAAGAATAAATACTATCAAACCATTTTGTTAATACCGGTTTATTATGATCAAAGCATTTCAGCGCTCAAGAAGGAGGCGGAAAGGCTGTCACCCGAATACACTAAATATCTGCAAAATAAAACTCTGGGGGTTAATTCCAGTAGAACAATGAGCACAAGATCAAGGACGATAGCAAGGAAGCAGACAGTAATGGCCAATGCTACCAAGAAAAATAGAAAAAAAGCTGAAATGGATGTGCAGAAGGATGAGAGTGACCCCCTTGAAAGATCTGCTGAAACTATTGATATTGTTTTGAGGACACTAATGGCAAAGGGTGAACTGGACTACGTCCAAAAGCAACTGAGTGGCAGAAAAAAAATTAGAAAGAGTCTGTCAACTGAAAGACGAGTGCAAGCTGCAGTTAGGGGCCAAAAAATTAAGTGAGGTAATTGCGTTTCAATTTAATGTCAAAACAAAAAGTAAAATTAAATTTTTATAATTAACGGATTTTTTTCAACGTCGTGAAAGGTAAGGCAAAGATTTCGGTATCCCTATACTTATCTTCGACGTATTCTTGTCGTAATTGAAGAATTTTAAAGCAAAAAAGAACTCCGCGACGGGGAATTGAACCCCGATCTGGCACGCGACAAGCGCCCATTCTGACCATTAAACTATCACGGACTAATTCTGGGAACGATGATGGAAATTTTATAATTGACCTTCGTGGAATCTCAATTATTTTTTTAACACTTAGACGTCTGAGTCATATTAATTGGAGTATATTTATTTTGTATCTTCAGAAATGTGTAAATAAACTATTACCAGGAACTTACGATTAAACGTTTATTAACGAGAGTACAAATTTTAACCTTTTGGTTGTCAGACCCCATTTTTACTGCAATAATTAAATTGAGAATATAACGTTCAAATCTGGACAAATCTTCGAGTATAATGTAAAGAAGAGTTATAACATCATTATCTATTACTTCTATTGACAACATTAGCAAATTTGTGATTCTACGAAATCTAGTAGTCATTAAACAAGCATAAATAAATTTGATAAAGTTCATTATTTAACCAAAATATCCCACTTTAGAAAGAGTTCATATGAATGCATGAAAGTCATTTTAATATAGGATTTACCAACTTACCGAGTAACATCAATCAGTGCCCTTTCTATCATTTTTTTTTTTCTACCTATGAAGCATTCACTTTTTTCCCGAGAGTTGGGCTTCTTTTTTTATTTCAAGAAAAACAAACTGTTGACACATAAAAACCATCCAAGAAACGAGCGTTTGTACCAATCGCTTGAAGAAAATGGACAGGAACGTCAGCTTTACAACCAAAGCCATCAAACTTAATGGAAAATTATTGAAGATACTACTTCCAAACTACAGTAGTCCAAGTGCTCTCCCAGCTCTGGCCAATGCATTACTGGTAGACCCTCGTCAAGCTCACAAGACAGAGAAACTGGTAAAGTTGGTTCAAAAGAGCTCCGTATCCCCTAGAGATCTTGTGCAGGTTCTGGCAGGCATCGGAAGTAAACGCTCAAATGACGGAACTACAGTAGACGATCTGGAACAGAGGCTTGCCAGCATCAGTATTCAAAACTCCAACAGCGGTAACGGTAAACTGAGGCAATTGGTGCAATTTCTACCGCAACTAGATGAAGTTGATCCAGTTTTTGATGGTAGCTTTAAAGATAGTCAAAAGGTAAGCGTATTTGAGATTTACGGTGTTCAGGTACTACACGGCTGGGTGATTGATGGCCAGAAATACCCCACAGCTGAGAAGATCTACAATTACTCTTACAAAGAGGCACAAAACTATTTGAAGTCTGAAGACTCTCAGAGTAACTCCATCAGTTTTTTTTTCGAAACGTCAGACACTCAGATGACGGAAAAAGGATTGAAACATCTGAAAGAAACGATAGAAGAGAATTCCTTCGCTGTATTATTTAGAAACGACAAATTCCACACCGTTCACAAAAGAGGTGGGCAGCTATTTACTTTAGTGACAGATCAGAGTAGCCCTGAAATGGTCTGGCATTCGTTGAGGTCTGTCGATGGCGTTAATGATTCCTTTTATACCGAGAACTTGACGGTGATTGACGACGATTTGACAAAAAATGTGCAAGATTGGTTAAACGCGACCATTTCTTCGATCTCTCCGTCATACAGATCTACACTTGAAGTTGAAATGAAATACGGTGTGATTCTGGACCCAAAGACCAAAAAACGTATAAGTTTGTCTATTTCCAAACCAACCATTTATACAGGGCGTAAAAAAATGAAACCAAATGTTGAGGTATCAGTCTTCGAAGAATTTAAGGAGTATATGCACACTAAATATGACGGACGCAGCCTTGATTCTGAGACGGAGGACTCGATGTACCGTGCCAACATTCAGTCCCCAAAGCCACGCTTTTTAAGGAAAAGCACTGATTCAAAAACTGGAGAAGTGAAGCAAATAATTGAGAAAAAGTCAGTGTCAAGTTTATTCATACATTTGCCCAAAGAAACTTACGACATGAAACTATCAGTGAACCTTGAGTTTCAAGTTAAGAAGAAAGAACTTTTGAATAAATGTAAGGTCCCCATAAGTACGAGGTACAAGAAACGTGTCTGCTATTTTAAAGAACATACCGATTGCAGAATTGACATAACTGATGTTGGAATGGTAAAGAATGGGCCTCGAGGAAAGAAGTCGGTCGCACGTACCAGAGAGATCGAACTTGAACTTTTTACCCCAGATTTACTGCTTGGATGGGAGATTGTTTCTGAGGACAGGTCTGCCTATGATCAAATTGTTCGAGTATTTTTGAATACTGCTACTCTTTTGAACAAAAAATTAACTTCGTTGACTCACTTGATTGAGGAGAAAGATGGTTCTTCATCTTTCGAAGAAGTTCAATAATGGTGGTAGATTGATTAAGCATAGTTGCTAAATTTTTCAAGTAAGTTGAAATGAGCTCATGTGAATATTTGGTTCATCGTTTAAATGTCCCATTTTTTTTAGGAACGCATCGGCCGCTCTTCGTCGAAAAAATAACAAGATTACGAAGATATAAAGCACGCGCGGTGCCGTTTGTTGAAAAACAAGCAATGTGTTCGCCAAAGTGAACAGCGGGTATTACAATGACCTCTGACCAGAAAGATAGTCTCAGAGGCTATGAAGTGACGAGGACTATTGAGTCCCCAGAGCCAGAACCTCCCAGTTATTCTTCCTTTGACCGAGTAAGAACGATGCCCATAGTCAATGCGATCGGGACTAGAGGGTTCTACTTGTTTGCCAGTCAGCAGTCGTTTGACGTTTTTAAAAACACAGGGTTCAAGCAAGCAAAGCTCAATACAGAAGGTGTGGGGATACCTCTTTTCCACATGGTTGAACGACTTGATAGAGCATCTTCGCTCTTGGGGAAAAAACCACTCTATGTTATACACAAATTTGTCATACAGAAGCTTGATGACCCTCCTCCCTATTCTAATTCCAAGTTGGTTTCTGAGGATGACACATTCTGTCTGTACAAGATACCATTCTGCGAAATTTTTCAAAAAATGCAGCTTACCTCCTGCACCTATAGTTTCCAATACCCTTTAAATCCTGAGGATGTCGGAAGTTATACGTTGGTTGATACCTACCATTATCAAGATTACAGAACATTCATTAACGAACGTGAATTATGTTGGAAAACAGATCTCAACTTCATGTTTGAAGCATGGCATTACAAGCTCCATATGAATTCCAACAACAAACCTGTCATGGCAACCTATTCCACCAGAGATTGTGACTATTTACCGAGGAAAATGTTCAAGTGCGCAAAGTTGCTGATACAAGAAGAAACTGGACCAGATGCCCTGGGAAATTCATCCGTTGCATGGTTGACTCAGGTTCTCGCATGCCAAGGCGCATTGATCCATAAAATGATAAGGGATGGCTCTTGAAAGGGCAAACAAATGGGTGAAGTTTTCCAGATGGAAACCAATTCAATCCAAAGACATTCCTGACGCTAATTGATGAATAAATTTATGAGTAAACCTTGTTACAGTACCCTCCCCTTTAGAAAGTGACTTGGACCAATGAAAGCGTACCTCAACAACCTTATGTAAGCTTTCTGACTGTGATGTACAGGTGTTTGTGTAAGGTACATGCAAGCGAACATTTGCGCATTTGGTTTGTTCAGAATCTATCAAGAGCACAGTCCAAGTACTTTTGGGATCGTCGTTCCTCTCAAGGTTGCTCAATGGCACTAGATTGAGGGTCATTACTTACCTGCAATACGTCTAGCGCCCCCTGCCCCCCTTTAATACGTTTGGGTATAAAGACCAAAGACCTGCTCCGGGAGATCTTCCACGATCAGTACATTGCCATTGGACAAGAGTGCCAAGATATGTTTTTGAGTAAATTGAAGGTTAAATATCCTATTTTCCAGGCACCCATGGCTGGAGTGTCGACCCCTCGCCTCGCGGCAGCTGTCTCTAACGCTGGAGGTTTGGGTATGCTGGGCCTTGGCGCTAGCAATGTTGACAAAGCACGCAAAATGATCGAAGAGACCCGCTCCCTGACCAAGTGTCCCATTGGGGTGAATTTTTTTTGCCATAGGCCTGCTGTCAAAGACCAGGCTCGCGAGGAGCAGTGGCTCAATTATTTGAAGCCCCTGTTTGAGGCAGTCGGTGCACAAAGACCTGCCGAACTCAAAGAGCCTTACAAGAGTTTTTTAAAAGACCCTGAAATGCTTTGCATGCTGCTAGAACAACGTCCTGATGTTGTGACTTTCCATTTTGGCATCCCTTCCATGGAAACGATTGAAAAGCTGCGAAACGCCGGAATTTACACGATGGCTACGGCGACGAACATTCAAGAGGCTCTGGCGATAGAAAAGGCGGGCATCGATGCAATTGTTGCCCAAGGATCCGAGGCTGGCGGTCACAGGGGCGTGTTCGACCCAGACGCCGGCGACGAGTGTTTAAGCACAATGGTACTGCTGCGCACCTTAGCACGTGAGACAAAACTGCCCCTAGTGGCCGCTGGTGGTATTATGGATGGCTTTACGGCGGCAGCCATGTTGGATGCTGGCGCGTCGGCTGTACAACTGGGCACTGCCTACGTTCTGTGTCACGAATCGGCCGCGAATGCAGGCTACCGTGAAGACCTCAAGGGTCCCAGGAGCAGTTCCACGCAGATGACATCTGCCGTGTCGGGCCGTCCCGCCAGGGCCATCACCAACCGGTTGATGAGTTACTGCAGCAGCGGTCGCGAAGTGCCCAGGCCTGCAGATTACCCCATCGCCTACGACGCCGCTAAGAAGCTGCATGCCGCGGAGCGGCCTGGCTACCATGACTTCGCAGCGCACTGGGCGGGTCAAGGTGCTCCGCTAGCGCGCGAGATGCCCGCTGGTGAACTCACGGAAGTCATTGCAAGAGAGATGGGTAAAACGTGATAAATCAAACATTGTGCAAACATTATTTATTACTAGAAAACATAACTCCATATACCACTGCGCAACAAGTGCAGTGCAATCCCTAGACCAGATTCTGTACCTTCCTGGTACGCGACGCCGCATTATCCTTTTGAACGATCGCGCCCCTCCAAATGGAATATACAAAACTGATGGTATCACCGTCGTACTTACAACCCATATTCGACCCGCAAGGTTCCTCCAGGCGGATATAGGCCAAACGATGACCCAGGACAGCCCTTCTCTCAAGCTGGCCCACCAGATACGAATACTGGGTAATGATCGTTGTCCTCTCAGTGGCAGACATGCTCCCGAGCAGACCGTACGGAGCAAGGTGAATGCTCACCCTGCCGGCACCTACAGCTGCAACGACGGCATCCACGACTTGCAATATGAGACGTGCACGCTTCTGGATAGATCCGCCATACTCGTCCGACCGTTTGTTGAGCCTGGAGTCTAAAAATTCGCTGAGAAAAGACCCGCTGGCGCCGTGTATCTCTACACCGTCTGCACCCGCCGCTACGCTTGCGCTAGCGGCGCGACGGTATCCCTCCACCTTCTCATTGATCTGCCCTTCGGTAATGTCGCGCCCAACGACATCAGCGCAGGACAATTGGGCAAAAACATAGGACTTGTGCACGTGAATGAGTCGGAACATCTGTGTCCATGCCCTGACCTGATCATCGGAGATTTCCGTGTTGAAGCTGCCCTCTGCAATGAACACAGTGCTCGGCTCCTGGGGGCACTTCTGCGGCTGGTATTCAGCGAGCGAATCCTCCGGTATATCATCTAATGGAGTGGGCATCATGCGATACCTTTTTGTGTCCTTAGGCACGACGACTGGCTGAAAACTACTGCTGATCGACATAAGTGCCTGCGCTACATTCTCCTAGAAGGTGGACTGAGATGAGGCCATTGCCTCAGACTTATATGCATTGGTGGAAAGCGGGCTGACAAAGGAACGCTTTTAGGAGCGGACCATACGGATTTGTAAGAGTAAATCCTTAAATGCGCGGCCAATCGAGCAATGGAGTGGACGAAACGCGTATATTAAACACACTGTGGGCGAGGCTGACTTATCGAGTTTGCGGAATGCAATTTAAAGGGTCCGAGCACGACGGCCCACCTTCGCTCCACGGCTTTATCAGACGGACCTACTCGCATATAAGGATAATGTGTGCGCCGCACCCCCAAATTTCTTTTTTTTGATCGCTCGCGTCCCCTTTTTTTTGGTATGAATAATAGGCGGCGCCAGTGTGACGCCCTTTTACGTACCCTGCATAACCTCGGTCCCGCTACACCTTGTCATCAACCGTGTCGCAACCGGAACTGGAGGCAGAGGACGCCGGCCGCCGGTGCTCCCTCTGCGTGTTGAATGATGTAGACAGCTCCTGCGCAAACTTACTAGTCTCGCGAATCTGTGGACCCTTCCAGTAAAAAATGTAGATGGGTACCGTGCAAATGATCGCCAGGCATCCCAGCAGCGTACTCGCCCACTGGTAGTGGAACCTGCCACCGATGTTGTCGTAGAGCGGCGTGGCGTACATCGCGGCGACACCGCTGAGCACGTCACGTGCCATGCCGTTCCCGCCCGTCGCCGACGACGCGTACGGCCCGTAGGCGGCGACCATGTAGTCGATGGTCGCCATGTAGATGCTGTAGTTGGCGACGCCTATCACGGCGCTGAAGATAGCGGGGGCTATCCACGGCGTGTAGGCGGGCCCCATACTGGTCCAGGCAAACCCGAAGAGCCCGATGGAGAGCAGCGGCGCCAGATAGAGTAGCAGCTTCAGCCGCCGCTCGGGCCCCCTCGGGCTCGTGGCGATCTCGTCCATCCTCTTCCTCTGGTGGTAGACGTCGATCACATGTAGCGTGTACGCTATCAGGTACCCGACGACGAGCGCGATGAAAATGAGGCCCTGCGCCGTGGTGGAAAACCCCCACTGCTTGAAGATGGGGCCGAAGGACTGGTTGCAGATGAAGATCAGGTGATCCGCGAACCCGGACAGCAGCGAGCAGAATAGCACGATCGGCTCGCGCAAGAACATGTAGAACGGCCTCGACCACGTGACAAACAGGTGGCGCCACGTGATGTGGTGCCCCTCCGTGGGTCCGTACACGTCCGGGTCCTCCCCGGTCTCACGCCTGCGCTTGGCCTCCCGGTTCACCAGCACCGTCGATCTGGTCTCCGGTACCAGCATGAAGTGCAGCAGCTGTGCCGTGCCGTTGAAGATCAGCTGGATCCAGAAGTTCCACCGCCACGACAGGTGCTGCTCCATGAGTCCGCCAAACACGGGCCCGATCACCGACCCGCCCACGGATGCCAGTACCACAAACGCTACGGCGTAGCCGTGGTCTGTCGGTTCCCACATGTCGGCGGCAACGCCCAGCGTCACCGACCCGCCGGCCAGCGAAACTCCGCCCAAGAACCGCGCGACTATGATGGTTCCGAAATTGGGCGCCTTGCCGCCGAGGATCTGCCATATGTTGGAGAAAAACATACTCAGCTGCATGACGATTCTCCTGCCATACTCCTCGCTCCAGGGAGCCCACAGCTCGCAGCCGAACCCGTACGCGACGAGGAAGATCATCTGACTCGTGTTGGCGGCCTGCGTGCTCACGTGGAACTGCTTGGAGATGCCGGAGATCGCGTGCGGGTACACGCTGCCGTTGAAATTCATCGACAGCTGCGTGATAAAGATCACGCTGATGATGCGCCACTTCTTTCGCGTTGGGAAGGAGTAGCCGAGTTTGTCGTAACAGTCATACTCTTCCAAGATGTGCGAGCCGCGGGGCAAGTCGAGCGGCTTTTCGTAGTCCGTATCTTCTATAAACTCGTGATCGTACTTAACAGAGTCTCCCATGGTGAGTTGTGTGTTGGGAAAAGTGAAGTTAAGCGCGGGAATGTTTGCTGAGAAACGGGCGTACAAATGGTGCTCGAGAAACATTGGAGATCCTTTAGCTTAAATATTGCCAGGCACTGCAGGTAACGCAGCGCCTAAAAGCTGCTACTGGCTTAACCCCCTGCTTATTCTCTCCGGATTTCCATCGCCACGGCGACGCAATGCACCTTAGAAAGGGCTCTGGAGGTGTGCCGCGGAGAGACGGAGCCGCAGGGGAAGTTGCTCTGGAGAGAGTTGTGTGCTGCGTCGGGGCCGTGGGGCCTACGGAAGACGGCCCCGCCGCGGGGGAGCATGCGGGGCCAGTGGGGAGCGGGAATGTAATCCGGGGACACAATGGCGTCATACGCCGCTTCTGCCCTACAGGGCTGCATGCACGATAGCAAGCAAGACAGCGGCTGTGGGTCGGCTGCTGCGCAGTTCGTGTGCGCAAGAATGTGTTTGCTGCTGGCTGGAGGTGGAGCGGACGGGCGGAAAGGAGGCACGTGAAAAGCACGTGCTCCATGGTTGCAAACTATCGGAGAAACTGCAAATGCTTCTAGGATGGGCGCAGAGATCACGAGCTCATGAATTTCGAGGCGATATTTTTAGGGGAGGCCTCAGTCGGTAGCGCCGCACGGTTAGGCGAGCCGGAGCGTTTCCGCCCCTTTTCTTTTGCACGCCCGCCAACACAAGAAGCTCCTAGGTGAAAAAAGAAGACGAGCACAAGGCAGCCTTTGTGGCGCCAATTGGGAACACACTGGGTATACGATTAGAAATCTGGGCGCACAGCGATACGCCATTCAAGAACGAATAACCTACTGTAACGGGATCTATCTGTTAGAAGTAACTTCGAGAAAATATACAAGATAGGTTGCAAAAGAGAGATACGATCCAACACATATAGTCCATGCGGGCTTGAAGGAAATTGTGAAAAGATGTACAGATTGCAATAAATGGGGGGTTTCTCGAGAGTGAAAGGGCGGGGTATTTGTAAGAAACAGTTATGACACCGTCACTGAGGCAAACTTATCAAAGATCGTGTCGGTTTCGTAGCTGTCACACACTTCTACTGATCGTGAGCGTTTATCGTTTCTCGTCCAGGTATCCTTGACGACTTCTGGCTCATGCATCGTCCACATGCGTGGTGACGTTTTTTCTTTTACGTTGAACGCAGTTTTTGGCCTACTCGCTACGCGCTACGCGCTACGCGCTACGCTGTGCCAATGACCTCTCCACAACAGAGGCAACGGCAATGGCTTTCTCATCCTCTAGCCTTCTACATGCAATTTGAATGCACACGGGCATTTTATCGAACCGTGCAGGATCGTAATAACCCATGATCTTTTCGTCGAGAGCCGTGAGAGGTTGGAAATCGGGGTAAGGTAGGTCCTTTTCCGCGGAAACGGTGGTCACAGGTAAGACTACGCAGGCCAGATCGAGCACATTGAAAGGAACGGTATAGTTGTCTGCTTTGTACTCACTCCAACCCTCTTCAAAGCCCGTGGTAGGCCACACTGGGCACAACAAGGCATCAATCGGCTGCGAATCCCCGGTCTCCCTTGAAGTGTGCCTCCATTGTTGGAAGAATTTTTCGCGGAGAACAGACTTCTCCTGACCCAATTGCCACCACTTGGTGACATCTGCAACCTCGGCATCTAAATCAAAATCAACAAAAGACCTGATGCACTCCGCTAGCGGTTCGCCACTAACTTTGCACATTTCTACAAGTTCCCTTCCGTGATCAGCACCAAATATCTTTTTCGCTAATGCTAGTACTTCCCGCTGCTGTGGATATTTCCATTCTATAACTTCGTGTCCAGCCTGCTTCAGAGCTTCAACGGTTTCTTTCAAGGCCCTAGTGATCGGTGGATGGGGCGTAACGAGTCCGTCAGACCACATAACTCCGAACCGCAATTTCTCGTTTTTAATCGCAGAAACGTCTCGCCACCCCAGGGGAATAACTTTAGGATCTAGCTCCGAAGCATGCGAATTAACCATGACTTCCATAAGAAGCTCGATATCTGCAAGTGAGGTTGCCAAGGGCCCGATAACTGATGGTACAACTTCCTGGCCCAAGTAAGAATTGGCAACGTCCATGTACGTTACTCTTCCATGAGAAGGTCTCAAGGCGTGCAATCCTTGGAAGGACGCCGGGGTGCGGATGCTTCCGCCAATGTCAGTGCCGAGACCGATCGGCGACCCGCCCGCAGCAACGAGAGCGCCTTCTCCGCCAGAGCTCCCGCCGCTGGAGAAAACATGGTTGATGGCGTTGTACGTATATCCGTGCAGATTGGATTCAGTTTCATCGGCCACCATGGCCATCGGGACGGTCGTTTTGACATAGAAAATAGCACCTTTTTCTTCAAGGATTTTAGCAAGCAGGGATTCACACTGAGGCTTGCTACCAACGTAGGAGACATAGCCGATCGTAGTGTCCATTCCAGGCAGGTTGAACTGATCTTTCAACGAGATTGGAATACCGTGTAGTGGGCCCACCGTTCTTCCTGTCTCAGCAAAATATTGATCGAGCTCCTTTGCCCTTTCCAGAGCCCTCTCGAAGAATATCTCAATGCAACAGTTGAGAATTTGGTGAACAATGGCTGCGCGGTGACAGAAAGCATGACATACCTCGTAAGCGCTCAGATGTCCATGCGAAATCTTTTCTGCCAATTGGGTCACATTCAAATTTGTAATTGCAACTTCACTTGCGGGGACGATTGTATCAATGTAGTCCCGGGTGTTTTTAAACCCTGCAGAGATCATCTGTTGCTTCGCATTGTTTAATAACCAAGATGAGGGGATTGCCCTAATAGTTTGTTTTCTTTTCTCTTGAGCTTTGAGTTCCCAACTGCACATTGTGTCTCGTTAGATCCAATTTCACATCTCGAGTACGTTTCGAGATGCTACTATCATTTGAGGCTCATCTTTTGTATTCAAGTACCAAGATGCAGCCAAAAAAATGGTAGTCGCGAAGCCGCACCTGTGTGATCACGTTTTTATCCTTGAGGAAGATATCAACAGATATTGTGAGAATTGTTGATTTGAGCCTCACTCGTATATGATGACGAAGGTAATACGCCTGTCCAACGTATGCATACGACTGCCTCTTGTCACAGGGCCTGTGAAATGTCCTTGTGATGTATTAAAGATTGCAGGAACCGGAGTAGCTGGTAGAAACGTAGTAATCTTTTACTGTCGCAAACTAATTTGCTACATGTAACGTCCGATCCGATATATCCTCTTTGTCAAGCCTCGGATACTTCCCGCTGAACGGTTCCTTTTTCCTCATCTCTTGCAGACCTCACGAAATTAATTTGAGAATAAAAAAGCAAGGGAGATTCAGTCCTCTTAAGTTGCACCTTCTAATTTTTCAGCACAGGAGAATGATTTCTCATGCATAGAATTGTTGCGCTGAGTTAAAACGTTGGGAATGCATATAAATTTCCCCGCAATCAGTCAATGTACCAACAGAACTGCAATGACCAAAAAAGATGAGAAGGATACACGTCCACATGAGGCAAGAGAAAATCACTATTTAATTAATGTCTTATTTAGCAAATATGTAAAACAAAGGTACTATTTGACAGGTAACCGATAGTAGATTTCATAAACCTTGAGAATGAAGTACTTCAAGAACCTGCCGGTGCTAGATTTAAAGGCCCATCCGTTGAGCAGGGGGAGGATCAATCTTCTCATTATTCAAATCAGACTTTATAATTCTCTCTTTTACAGTGAGATAGAGCGAACATTTGGGATAGAAATTTTAAAACCAGTAGAATCCCAGCCCTCAAATATCGAAATTTATTATAAAGGCGAAACACGCAATAATCCACCAAAAATAAAGCTCGTTCAGAGGGCAGCGGCAAATCACTATAATAACGTTGAGAGTCCTCCTGAGATCTGCGAAGAGGATGGAGGTTGCCAGGAATTTTTCAGTTGGGTTTTGTGTCTAGATCTCTAATTCACTGCGCAGTTCATGGAAACAGTGTCCCAGCAATATTCACTGTAGCCGCTCCAACTATTACCTTCAATTGGTATTCCCATCTTTGATCAATAGGTTAGTTGCAAAACAACCTCCGACCCGGCCCTCTACAGGAACTCCAACAATTTAAATCCCAAATCTCTGAAATTTTATTCGGAGTTCTACAGAATGTACAGGCTATGCTCCATTGCCTTGAATCATCTAATTTTTAAGATAATAAACCCTGATCACGATGACCTGCGTTGTTTGAAAATTCCTTGAATTATGGTAACTATTATATTAAACATTTGTTTTGGTCTCGTTTGTCTAAAAGGAAACCTTTCCTTTTGGTTGCGTCAAACGATAAATTGCTGCAACCATCTCACGGTTATGGTGCTATTTCAGTGGGTACAATGGAAATAAGATGGCTTAGGACGGGGATATGGTAAAATATAATTTTGGAGAGGGGTAAATCGGTCTCTTTCATGCACATAGCGTTCAAAGACAATTCTAGTGTCATTAGTACTGTGAAATCTGTCATAGGCGTCGAAGTTCGTTCACTTGCAAATTCGAGTACGTGGAAAAAAACCAACAAGAAAACAGAAAATACAAAGCCTTCTTGGCCAGAAGAAGTGGAAGTTGCGCGTCAATGTTGGGTTGGCAAAGGAAAAAAAAAACGATGAGTTGTTTGTGCTGCATTTAATATGACTGTTCTAGTTACCGGTGCCACTGGCTTCATTGCTCATTACGTGATTGACTACTTGCTACGGGAAAACTACGATGTCATTGGAACTGTCAGGTCCCAGGAGAAGGGTGATAGATTAAGCAAGCAATTCGGAAACAACTCGAATCTTTCCTTGGAAATCGTAAGAGACATCGCTGACATTGAAAGCTTTGACCCCATTTTTCAAAAACATGGAAAGGAAATCAAGGTCGTGTTGCACATTGCTTCTCCACTTCACTTTTGCACTACTGAATACGAGAAGAATCTGGTAATTCCAGCAGTCAACTGCAGTAAGGGAATTTTAAACTCCATCAAGAACTATGGTGCCGATACCGTGGAGCGTGTAGTGTACACTTCCTCCTTTACTGCAATCTTCGATATAGCCCGAAAGAATGACGAGTCTGCCGTTTTCACTGAGGAAGACTGGAACCCAGTGACTTGGGAGGACTGCCACACCAGCCTTAAAATCGCCTTTGCAGTCTCCCAAAAGTTCGCTGAGGAAGCTGCTTGGAAATTTTTAGAGGAAAACAGAGGCAACGTCAAGTTTCAATTGACCACCATCTTACCAACATGTGTATTTGGCCCCCAGTTGTTTGACGAAGACGTCGGAGCAAAGTTGAACCCATCCAATGAAGTTATCAACCGCATGATGCACTCCACACTTGAAAGTAGTTTAGAACCAAACAACCACCTCGAATTCATTGATGTGCGCGATGTTGCGAAGGCCCATTTGTTGGCCTTCCAGCAAGAGAATACTATTGGCGAGAGGCTGGGCCTCAAGGAGGGTAAGTTCGACAACCAATGTATCATCGACATTCTGAACTTCAAGTTCCCTCAGTTAAGGGGTAAGATCACTAAAGGCTACAATCCTGGCAAAGGCGATCTGAACCCCGGTTGCACCTTCGACGACTCTCACTCCAGGGATCTCTTGGGCTTCAAATTCATCAGCTTGGAAGAAAGTATTTATGACACTGCTGCTCAGGTCTTAAAGAAAAAGGGCGAGTTATAAATTCGGTATCGAGAGAGTCATTGTCACTTCAGCTGCTTAATTACTCTTGGTTGGATTGCTTCACTTTGACATTCAGAGCACTGGGGCAGAATCAGATTTGTCAGCATACACTAATCGCATTCTACTTTACTTCACTTTTTGTCTTATCAAAGTTTGAGTTGAGCTAGCGAGCCCTTCTCACCATCAGGGAGAGAAATTTCCTAACGGTACGACATAGTTGAGGAACATCTGACACGTTTGGTAGAGCGGTATCGTCCTATCTTGACAATAGTTGATGTCTAATTTTACTATAAATTTACACTACGGTTTATTGTTCGCCAATGAAGCAAGAAAATAACCTGAAAGACCAAATCGAGCTGTATCTCCACGGGGGCATTCATCACCCCACACCTTTTAGAATACTTGAGATAACCAAAATTTCAAGTTACAGTGCAAGTGGTTTGATGAGTTCCCCAACGGTCTCCCATGGTAAACTAGTGAGATATGAAGATATCTAGGATTTTGGTATACAGCAACAAATGGAAAATATTAAAAATGTGGCCAACATCAATAAAAGAAAAAATGCATTTGTCCAATGAATTACTGCGTCCTGCATCTTAGCATTTTGGATGCACAGAAACTCAAACCAAGTTAGCAGACGAAGCTGTCAAACTACAACTACTCGTACATTGTGAATCTATAAGAAATGGTAAATATATATATATATTATGTAATACATTTGTTCAACATATGACAAAGGAGAGAGTCAGGAGAAGCCGCGCAAGAATAGATGTATAAAAAAGTCTTGCTGCTGAATATGTCTGACTTTGAATAAAAATGGCCGCTCCTATTAATGCGAGAGGCAGAATGGTGGAAAGTCTCTCTTCCGGGATAATCATACGCTGTCCGGGTGTTCGATGACACATGAATAACGACAAGATACAGAAAAGCTGCCACTCGGTATGGGTGCCAACAATACCTCCACTGGAATTTCTTTATTTATTCGATGGCACGAAACTGGTGTGCGCGTATGCACGCGCCTTTTTGCCCGTCCTGATTTCGATTTCTCACATTCAATATTATACTTCAAGCTATGGTCCGATTATTATCCGGATTCAAAAACCTTAAGGCCACACAAAGCCCCTCCTTATTTTTAGCTTTACTACGAAATATATATAGCAATAGCCTTGTGATATTTTCGAACAACGTTCATTTATATTAATACAAAGTACCACCATTTGCCAACATCCACCACTGAAGCTACGAAATAAACAACTTGCTTTAAAACACCCAATGCGGGAATGAAAGTGTAATCACTATTCCTTACCATGTTCTTCATGATACGATCGCATTATGACAGGTGAATTTTCAGCCTTATGTACACCTCCAGCGCTTATCCAAAGGTTGGATAAGACAGCTATTAAGTTAGTGCCTACTTCTGTATAACGATTAACTTGCTCATTTGCTCATCCTTACAAACTGTAATTTTTTTTTTCGAAACTCAATGAGTCCGTCCCTCTTCTTATACTAAGTAAAAAAGGTTTATTATGTTAACTTTTTTCGCCAATAAAATAACCAAATGGAATTTTTGCGAAGACTGTCACTGTCACTGAGTATAAAAATTATTTGTGATTCTCGTTGGCTTTTCATGCTGTCTTAATCTTTGTAGAATGTTTTCCAATACGAAAATTCAAACAGAACTTAGCCAAAGAAACCAGAGGAACAAACACAACAAAGAGACTTAACCATCTCCGAAGTAGTTGTAGGTTTCCAATTTAGATATTGAAAATGAATTTTTCAGAATAATTAGGATGGTAAAGATGAAAAAAGCTGCAATCACCGCATATAAGGAAACTTCCTTAAGATGGAAAAAGGCGGGATGAGATCAGAAAAGAGATTACCTAACCACGGGCGTCGTTACGTGTGCCCAAAAAAGGACGAAAACTTCACTGCGGTTCGTCAAAGAAGATAGTCTACTTAGTACTACGCTCTGGCCCTTTTCGCGAATGTGTTCACGGGGCAACCAAATCTGCCTCTTTCCTACGAAAACTTATCGCGAAACATTGGGGGGAGCAAGGGGAAAGCAAAAAAGATGATCGTAAGATCTCGCGATGAAAAAACTCCGATGCATATCTTATCTTGGCTTCGTACAAAACATTTATGGTCGTACCACATGTGCCCTTCAGACCAGCGGTGTGTTCCATTCGCGACCACTAAGAGCGTACATTCAGTCTATTAGGTTAATGACAGATACTTTCAGATAATTCTTTATTCTATTACCGTCCAGCTTGCTTTCTTTTCTCTGTTTTTTTTTTTTTTTTTTTTTTTTCCTTCGGGCTGCCTAAAGTAAAGG